>CAEGAE010092646.1:0-14711 GCA_903067095.1 Girardinus metallicus | reverse complement strand
GTGATGCTGTGTGTGTGATGCTGTGTGTGTGTGATGCTGTGTGTGTGATGCTGTGTGTGTGTGATGCTGTGTGTGTGATGCTGTGTGTGTGTGATGCTGTGTGTGTGTGTGGGCGATGCTGCTGATGAGCAGATGTCGGCGCTCAGCCTCTGGCTCCCCCTGGACTCCAGATGTCCAGAACCTTGTTCCACCTTGGACTCGGTGTCCAACAACAGCGCAGTGATCTCTGCTGCTAATTGAACATCTACAGCCGGCTAATGGCCTCACTGCTGCTGTTGCACACAACGCGTCCCAGAGGCAGCAGCCGCCAGCCGGGGAGAAACATGGAGCGCCTCCAGAGCAGGAAGCAGGAAGAACAGGTCACATGTTTCAGGTGTTTCAGGCTCTCATTTCTGCTGCTGTTCTCTGCATGTCACCGTTTCACCACAGCTACATGCTAACTAAGCTTTTTACAAACTTAAATAAGGTCGTATTATTAAGTCGACCTCAGTACGACCTTATTTATTTATTCAACTTTTATGCAATTTGAATCTGATTTTCTGATTTATTGACCTGCATCTGTACTTGAACCGTTTGGATTTTCCTGTCGAGGAACTAATAACTCTGAACCTGCAGCGTTCGAAGATGAACAATCCGTTTACTGTTTTATGCTCATTATGGCCAATATTACTGCGCAGACAGCAGGACTAGCTCTTTAACTCACAATAATCTCAATAATGGAGGCATTAAGCAGCATGCAGTGAGTCGCTGCATGCTGCTTATTACAAACGCTCCACCTCTGACCAGCTGCAGGAGCGTCGGCTCGTTTTACACGCTGAGCAGAAGCTCACAGTTTGTTGTAGATCTGAGGAAAATCCTCCTGAACGCGTGACGTTTCCTGGTTCTGTTAGATATTTAGCAAAAGTCAGACAGAGGCATTAATTTCTGTTATGTTACAGCATGAAACACGTCAGGAGCTGAAGATGTGTGGTGGTCAGGCTACGTTCCGGAGGAAGCAGAGGGTTTGACGGAGGCGCTGCCTTTAGGTGATGTTGCTCCTCTGGCAGGATGAATCTCAGCGCCGCTGCCCAGACAACGTTTCACATTAATAAAGCGCCTCGATGCATCACCCTGCAGCCTCTGGCTGGACTGCAGCCCAGAACAAAGACACTGGAAGTCTTCTGAATCAGAGCTGCAGAGCTCAACCAACAGGAAATAAAAGCTGCAGACTTCTCTGGTGGCGAATACAAATCAGCGAGGGAAAAAATGGCCGACTTTCAGGGGAAATCTCAGCAGCAAAGTTTGTTGGTTCCTTCTCAGCTCAGCAGTGACTGACATGACAGAGGAGCTTTAGTGGAAAATACTGAAATCATAATCAAATTCACATCTAAATAGATTGTTGAATGAAGCTTCCAGCAGCTGAACGACTCAGTAAATATTCACATCCCTGCTGGAGTTTGGAGCATTTTCCCTTTGCAGTTGGTTTCTGCACAAACATGCAGCACTTTCTTTAATGATCCTAGTCAGCGGCACATTTCATTAAATCATTAAATCATTGATTAAATGTGATTTTCCACCAGGTCTCCTGTCCTCTGCTGCAGGCGATCCTCCATGATGAAGAATAATCCGTGGTCCTCTGGTCGATGAATTTGTGGATTGCTGTAATAATTCTCTTCTTTTATTAAATGTACAGAAAACTGAAGACATGCATATTGATTTTAGACAGAAACAAAAATCAAACAATGATAATTAAAGGCCAAACAGGCAGCTGATAAGTACAAATATCTTGGGAATATTCGTCAGAATTAGTTAAAATATATCCGGTACTCAGAATAAATTTTAGTGCTTTGAATTCAGCAGAGAAAAGTTTGGCAGTTGAAGAAACTCAGTGATGATGTTGCTGTGTGTGTGTGATGTGTGTTTCTGAGCGAGTGACACCAGCAGAAGGTGCAGACAGATGGCAGGTGTTCAGAACCAACAGAACCACCGGTCCTGTAAAACCCACCGTCTTCTCCAGAACTCCTGATCAATCAGCGCCAGGACGAGGCGGCCGCCGTGTCTCAGTCATCTGCTGTTTGTCACATTGAAGAAAAAGGTTTAATAGCATGTTGGATTGTTGCGACACACAGAGAGAGCCCAGTGTGTGTGTGTGTGTGTGTGTGTGTGTGTGAACACAATCACATGGATAACAGATACCAGACAGACATGCTGGGTCTGCAAGGAGAAGGTGTTTAAATCCTGTTTATGGTTTCTGTGTGTGCTCCATACGCTTCTGTAAGGTTCATCACTCTGAGGCGACGAGGACACACGCACACACACAGTCGTGTTTTCGTCACTTATGGGGACTTCACATTGACTTCCATTTGTTTCTACAGCCTAACCCTTACCATAATCCTAACCCTGTCCCTAACCAACACAGACCTAACTGCTAACCCACAAACAACAATTTCCTTCATGGGGACCAAGAAAATGTCCCCACAAGGAGCAACAGTCCCCATAACCCCACATTGTAGACCGCAATAAGTTCCCATAAGGATATAAAAACTGGTACAGGCACACACACACACACGGCCTCCAGGTCCTGGACAGAAACGCTCTGATGTCACTGGCTGGTAAAAGAGCCTGTTAGTTTATTATACTACACTCTGCATAATGGACAGTGAGGTTTTCATGTCGTTTCCTTCAGTGGTTGTTGGTGCAGCGCCCCCACAGGCCAGGAGAGAGGTTTTCATGTCATTTCCTTCAGTGGTTGTTGGTGCAGCGCCCCCACAGGCCAGGAGGGGAACAGGTTGGCTTGACTCAGAGAACCACAGCAGCTGGAGGTGGAGCAGATGGTGAAGTTTCAGACCAAAATTGAGTCTAATCTAGAAAAATAAGCACACAGCTCCAGTTCTAGTCCCACAACAGCTTAGCAAACATCCAGACTTTTTGTCTCTGTATTTAAAGGTAACGTCTGATGGCGGTCAGCCTCCCAGTGCTGCAGTCCTCTAACAGGAGGATCTCAGTTCCAGCTGTTTTGACCTGTGTAGCCGTGGTTCTGACTGCGGCTGCAGGGCGACTCCGTTTTCTCTTGCTGCCTTGCAGCAGGAAGCTCTGCGGTTCTGTGCAGCTTTTGAAGGTTCTTCTGCTGTGTTTTGGTTCTCTGTTCTTCACTTGGATGTTGAGTTTTTCCAGCCATCATCTCCACAGGCTGGTTGTTGTTTCGTGTTCACCAAAACAGATTTTCACTCATCCAGTCCAGTTTGGAGAATCTGAAAGGATTCTAAAAAACTCAACCAAGAATCAAATGCAGTTTGAATAGAAGCTATTTGCTTCTGTTCCTTCGGTGTCTGTTTAAATCCTTCAAACCATGAAGTGAACATCCTGCTGATGCACAACGCTCTTCATTATGAAGAGTCAACCCTCAAATAATGATAATAATGCATCCCGTCTTCTGTAGCTTCTGATTAAGATAAATTAGTGGTAGACGATGATCTGATGTCGGCAGATAAAGACGCAGCAGAGCGCCGTCTCAGCCTGGAATCTAACACGTTACACGCTGCAGTCTGATCTAACAAATCAAACATTTGACTTAATGTTCAGTTATGGATCCTGTGAAAAGCCTCAGTGATGGTAGAAGCTGGAATCAGGCTTTCAAGATCACACACACATTAGGAAGCAGCTGCGGTCTGAAACTGATGGAAAAACTAAAAATGTTTAAAAACATTTCAAAGTGTTTGGATGTAAAATGATTTATTTTTAACCAAACACAGATCCGCTGAATGACCCTGGGCTGAAAAAGAACCAGAGGAAGAAAAAGTTTTTCAGTCTGAATATTTCAGTTCTGGGCCGATGCTGCCTCTAGTGGAGGCTGGAGGAATGACTGTTGGGTGGGAACATGAGGCAGCTGGGTGTTTCACACCTGGAACGTTTGTTCTGTGTTGAACAGACCAGAGATGGTTTCCTCCGTTGGTCCAAACAGCCGGACCCCGACCCGCTCCTTGATCTGGTCTCAATCCAAACGAGTTCTGGTGTGAACAAACTGGCCTTGATCCAAACCAACGACAGGAAAGGGGCGTAATTTAGGACTTTATGGGCCTCCGTAGCTGCATCATGGTAAAATTTAGCATTTGGTGTTGCTAGTGCTGCTGAGCAGGTAGTGATTGGACTGAGTTTATTATGTAATCTGGAGCGACCTGCGGTACCGTCATGCTCCAGGGAGACGACTGGAATCAGCTGTTCATGTCTGCACAATGAATTTATGGAGGAATTTCCTTTTTCCAGGTATTTTACCAGGTGCTGGTCGCTCTGCTGAAGGTTTCTCCCCAGTCGCCCCATCCTGACTCAGGACGGAGCGCCAGAGGGAAACTTCAGTGCATCTGACATCATTAGGAAACTTTTTATAACGGAAACTTTGTGTGATGTGAGTTTTACTTGAAGTGAAGCAGCTAGCAGTGAGCATTGAGGTAGCTAAGAGCGCTAATCGCTCTGTTTTCTCTCATCATCCTCTTCCAAAGCAGCACCAGAGGAGATGAAGAGCCCTTCGCTGTTTTTACCCACCTGGACGCTCGCTGAGGGCCACGTTGCTAACTTCTGAGGGCTAATTGCTCCATGAGGTCTGAGGAATAATGGCTGCTTCAGCGAGCGCTAATGGCTTCCACTTCTGCATGCATTACAAAATACAGCAGCGGTGTGAACGTTTTCAGCCAAAGTTTCCTGGCTGCGTCCCCACCTGAAGGTTTCCCTCAGTAAGTCGTTCCTGACAGCAGCTACATATCCAGCTTAGCGTCAGTCCCAAAGGAGAAACTGCAGCTTGTTTAGAGACACTGAGACTCAAACAGCTGCTAGTCGACTAAATAAAATGTCAGGAAACAATGACAACCTCATTCAAAAGAATAAGAGGCAATTTAAGCTCCTCTTACTCCACTGAAGGTAAATCTGCTCTTCAATACGTCCAGAAGCAGCTCAATTTAAAAACGATTGAGCTAAACGAGCTTTCAGGAGCGGCTATTCATCACCGACTTAATTAGCAACATCACGTCTGTCTCGCTTCTCACTGAACAGTTTATTTCAAACGGTTCCAACGTTTCAGACACAAACAGGAAACACTGGGAGTTACAAATCTGACCTAACGGCTTCAGGAAACAATAAATATTCATTACAATATTGAATAAGGATTTACATTTATGGTCAAACCGTTAAAGTTTGTTTGAAGCCCAGAAAACAGGATTTAACTGAGTTAATCTGAGAAATAATCCAGTGAAGCTAAACGTTTGATCTCCATATCTGGGTCTCAGCTGCCACTTTATTAGGTACACCTCGGTACCATCAGCTTGGATCCGTTTTTCCTTCAGAACCACTGACTCTTCATGACATTCAGAGGTTTGGGTCCATATTGACATGGAAGCTGCATAATGGCAGCCAGCAACAACATTCAGGAAACACACAGCTGGTCTGACTGGTCCCAACTGAAGCCCAGATCATCATGTTTGTTCAGATGTGAACCAGGAAGCGACCCGGTCCGGTGGGAATGAGGAGAACCCGTCTGTATCATGACGAACTCTAAAACCAGAGACCAAAAGGCTGGAGTTCATTACAGATGAGTTCAGGGTTTTCCAGAAGACGATGAGTCCAGGTCAGTTTTTATAATTTCACTCATCATCTGAGACATTTTGCTGGTTTCCAGTGCAACACTGGAGTCTCAGACTGGAACCTGGAACCTGGTGCCTGGAGCCTGGAACCTGGATCCTGGAGCCTGGAGCCTGGAACCTGGAACCTGGAGCCTGGAGCCTGGAGCCTGGAACCTGGAGCCTGGAGCCTGGAACCTGGAACCTGGAGCCTGGAGCCTGGAGCCTGGAACCTGGATCCTGGAGCCTGGAACCTGGAGCCTGGAACCTGGATCCTGGAGCCTGGAACCTGGAGCCTGGAACCTGGAGCCTGGAGCCTGGAACAGGCTCAGGCTGCTGTGCTCTGCTGGTTGAATCTTTGTCTCTGGTTCTGTGGCTCAGCTCCACGATGACCGGCTCCGTTGTTTCTCCGTCCTGCTTTGTTTCCCAGCCTGACATTCGTATTGCTGCTAATTGAACATGAGCCGCTGACAGCTGTCTGAAATAATGAAGCCTCTTTTCTTTGCCTTTCTCCCCGGACGGCCTCGCTCTGCCGTCCACATCAAAGCGGATCTGAACCTGGAGGAATATTGATCTGAGTGAGAGCCGCAGCGTTTGCTGCGCCGGCTCTCGGCCAGCACAGGGTCTGCTCAGGCTGCTGCGGGGAGAAACAAGACGCTCCAAAAAACGAGTACAGAAAGAGTCCAAATGCATTCAAAACGTTTACGGGTGAGAAAAATCTCATCAATGCAACTCTTAATAAAAACCGAAGCATTTCAAAAACTAACCCTGACAATTACTTTAATAAATATTTTATAACTTACACATAATAAAACGCAACAAACATCTGAGTGCCAACTCTTCCACGGCCGCTCCCAGAACCTGCTGAAGGTGTCCGGACCCCCGGGGACGGATTCATCCAAACGCCTGCAGAGAAAAGACAGCAGACTGGTTCCATCACTGCTCCAGCTCACACACCTCCACACACACACCCACACACACGCCCCATTGTGTTTTCATCACTTGTGGGGACTTCACATTGACTTCCATTATTTTCTACAGCCTAACCCTTACCATAATCCTAATCCTAACCCTAACCATCACAGACCTAATCACTAACCCAAAAACAACAATTTCCCTCATGGGGACCAAGAAAATGTCCCCACAAGGAGCAATGGTCCCCATAACCCCACATTGAAGACAGAAATAGGTTCCCATAAGGATATAAAAACCTAGTACACACACACACACACCCACACGCCCACACAGCCGCACACACACACACACACACGCCCACCCACACGCACACTTAATAATAGAAACTACAGGACCAATACTGCATCACACACTATAAAGTAAAATAAACTCTACATTTTTAATTTTTTTAAAGATTTTTCTTGTCACTAATTAAAACTTTAAAATAAAACTTCATGTATTTGAGACATGACTTTTCTTAGAGTCGGGTAGCAACTGGTTACAAGTACTTGGGTAACTTTATTTTAAAAAAAGTACTTTCAGAAGAATTTTTACGACGATGAACTTTTTCCTTGTGTGATTTAATTGTGACGCCTTCTCATTTCTTCTCTGGCAGCACAAAATATTTAGTGTTTTCACGTTTTAGGTGCTGGTCCTACGTGGGCCGTCAGGATGGGGGACAGTACTTGTCCCTGGAGAAACCAGGCTGTGTTTACAATGAAGTTGTGCAGCATGAAATTCTTCATGCCCTCGGCTTCAACCATGAGCAGGTCCGGTCCGACCGAGACTACTACGTCAGGATCCTCTTTGAAAACATTGAACCCAGTTAGTTCACAAAGAAAAAAACTGACCCACATGTCTGTGTAGAAATGATGCGTAAAGGTTTACCTCTGCTCTGAATTCTGATATAGATTATAAATTTGCTTTCGAAAAGAAGCAGACGAACAACTTGGGGACTCCTTATGACTTCACCTCTGTCATGGAGTACAGGAAGTGAGTTTTTATGACAGTGCATTTATTACTTTATGTGAATATAAATTAATGTCTTCTCCTTTTCTGTGTAGTTGTTGTTATGTTTCATACAGTTAGAGAAATTTGCATAAATGTGAAACAGTAAACTAGTTTGATAATTGTCAGTAATATCTTGATGCGTTATTTTTAGTGATGCCTTCTCCAAAAATGGAAAACCAACCATCGTCGCCAGGTGCGATCCAAATCTTAAATTTGGAAATTCAAAGAAAATGAGTGCCAATGACATCATTCGCATCAACAAACTTTACGAATGCAGTGAGTAAAACATAAGGCGTAAATGAATCATGCTGTTGACATTCAAACATGCTAATGTCTCTTGGTTCTGTTTCTTCCCTCAGCAGGACTTCCTGGGTTGAAGAGGAAACGTCGTAAACATGAACAACTTCCTTTCTAGATATAATCAACATGCAATCTGGGAAATATATCACAGTTACCCTGGTTATTAACATGCAGCTGACTCATAAAAGTAGCAGTTATATTTTAGACATTGTTTCTTAGGTTTGCCTCATGCAGGAATTTTTTGCAGCTTACATGATCTGAAACGCTCAAGCCAGAATCTCCGCCATTCTCTCATTTTTCCTTTTTATGTTTCATATCTGATTTAGAAAATCTGACTCATTGTCATTTTTAATTTGTGGGATAAATAATTAAGCCTCCCTGTTTATAATTTAACACAGCATTTAGGAAAAACAGCTCAGTTAACAGAGATAAACATTTAAACCGCACAAAAGTAGAATATTTGATGGCTTTCTGTATAATTACTTTTAAAAATGCCAAATGTTTTATGTCACAAAAAAGAAAAAAGTTCACTTTATTCCTATGTTAAAAATATGAACAAGTAAAAAGTTAAATTTAACCTAATGTCTTAGATGATGAGAGAAAACTAAATATCGTTTTAATGGCTTTTAATGCATTCTCCACTTTCTTACATTTCCTTTGTATCCTTTATTCCATACAAATTACAATTAAAGCCAAAGTATATGCATCATTTCTGAGGTTTTGACTGTTTATTTAAAGCATCATACTGGCTAGACTTTAACCTGCTGTCAGTTCCAACCATGCTCCTGCATCAGCTTAAGAAATGCATTGAGTTTTTAAACATGCTCCATCTCTGGAGGAAGGTCCAGTCATGTTTTACCACTGATGTCATTTTGTTCGTTCTACATTATTCAAATCTTGAAAATACCACTTTAATATTGACACTTTTTAATAGATGTTTATAGAGTCACTTTAAACTCATATATTTTTAAAAAAGCTCTGAAAGAGCTTTAGAGTTGTGATGCACCATTTTATTATTCCTTTGTATAAGATAGCAAAGATATACAAGACAAAACCGTTTTTATTCATTAATTTGGAAGTTATTTATTAAATCTTTTACTTTGAACTACAGTATGCTGCGCCGTCTTTGTCCAGCAGGGGGAGCTCGCACATAAATCTCTATTAAAACAACTACTATTTAAAAAGCCTCCCATAGTTTTTCTTTACAAAAATGTGAATGTTAAAATACAGACTTTTAAAAATATTTTCTTCCTGAACTCGGCAGACGCGTGGCTCCATATTTGGTGCTACTGTGTTTCAGCGGCGAGAGGTATCTGGGTAAAATGGAAAAGAAAATATGTTCAATAAAGAAACAAGAACAACAAATAAGGAGGATACACACAGTTTTTTTTTTTTTTTTTTACTTACTACATCCGTAAAGCCTGTTGACACGAGTGATGTCATTGGCGCTCATTTGACGGGCGTTTCCAAACCTCTGGTTAGGATTTGATTTTGCTTCGATGGTTGGCCGTCCGTTACTGGAGAAGTCGTATCTTACAGAAAACAGGAGCAGATGCAAAGTAAGGCCACGAAAAAAACAACAAAATGACGATGATTCAACAAAATGAGCAAATTAAAATAAATACAAACACAAGAAAAACTGTGAAACGGGGAGACAACGCTACATTAGAAAAGAAATAAAACTGAGTTAAAAGTTAATGCGAAAAAGACTGTTTTTAAATGGCATTTAAAAGATAAACTCAGCCTCAAATGAAATTGTGGAATCTGGGATTTACAGGTTAATGGTTTTAAAAGTATAATATATTCAAATATTGTTGTCAAATACAGAGACTTATGCTTAAATCTGTTTCAGTAATAGTAGGTCCTAAAAATCTGGATTCACATGAATACATACATTTTTCTTTCCAGTACACATGAAGCGAGGGGGGCATAAATAAGTTTTTAGTTTCCTTTAATGTAAATAAGATTTAGTCCTTTTAGCAATCAAACAAAAGCCTGACAGTTGAACTGATTTGTTTTTACATTTTAATGAAAAAATGTAAAACAGCTGAATCATCTTGGGGTTTTGGTAAAGAGTGAAGGTGGGATGGAAACGCCAAATCTGGACTGATTTGGCGTTTTGTGTTGCTGTCCTGGAGACGGGCTAAAGATGCAAACTTTTCAATTTACTGATTTCAGTTGTGACTCTTCAAATTGTGTATATGCGTGATAAACCTGAAACCCCTCAAGAGAAACCTAATCTAACTTAAAAGAAGGAATCTTAAAAGTGAAACATCTTTGAACATGAAGATATTTGTTTTTAAAAGGCGCTTTTAGGATGTAATTTAAATCAGCAATACTCACTTGCCGTAATGCATGACGGAGGTAAAGTCGTAGGGAGTTACTAAGTTGTTCGTCTGAACTTTTCTGAAATTGCCCCTCTGTCCTGTTCATGAATCAGGAGACAATTTTGGAAGATGTCAGAGTCACAGAATTTAAAAGTATTATTACTCTACACTTTTTAATAAACTGTTAAAACTTTAGCTGCTAACTTGGCTGAATGTTGTTGAAGAGAATCCGGACGTATTGGTCTCGGTCCGAGCGGACCTGCTCATGGTGGAAACCCAGAGCGTGAAGAATCTCGTGCTGCACAGTAGAGTGGTGGACACATCCTCTTCTCTCCAACGAGATGTACTGTCCCCCTCTCTGACGGCCGATGTTGGACCAACACCTGCACACACACCATTATTCATCTGTCTAAATGTACAAAACTTCTGATTTTTACAGAAGTTTCAACATTGCAATCGGAGGGCAACAAAAACAATAAATATTGAAAATGCAAAGTTCTCAGATTTGAACATTTACATTTGCACTATTATGTCATCGGTGTTATTTGGTTTGTGAACGAGACACAAGCTGCGTTTCCTTACAAATATCTGAAAATTTATGTGTATATTAAATAAGACACACAATTAAATTCACATGCGAAAAAGCTTGTTCATGCGATAAGTCATTAAAATCATCCTCCAACTACTTCCTGTTGTCTTCTTCTTCGTGGTTTGCTCCAGTAGTAACATCCGCTTGTTGATCGCGTGACTCATGCGATGTGGTAAAAGTGTCTCCAGTGTTTGCGAAATGCAAAATTGCCGCGTTTTCATCAAGCAAATTTATTTTCGTAATTTCAGTTTGCACCATTTTATGGCTAATGGAAATGCAGCTGGAGCACAGCAGAAACAAAGGATGGAGCCGCCTCCACCCGCAGCGGCAGAGTGCAAATGAACAGTAACGTTTGTTTCCTACCCTCCGTTACGTTGGGAAAAGAAATGGATGTAATCTCGTTGACCAGAACGTCTTGGGACAAATCGAATGCATGTGGTCCGGCTGAAGCTCTGTATGCCTCCCATGATGACGTTCTTCTCCTGCTGGGCTGCAGATGACAGAAACATTACATCCATTAACACTTTGTTTCTATAAATAACTTAATAATAACAGGTTTCGTCACATTGTGTTTTGTAAATTACAGCTAAAGCTGCTTACAAAACTCGGAGGAGATTTGGTAAGGCACGTAGACGTAACGGCCAGATTTGGGCCACTTGCAGCCTCTGGCCGTACACGGGTCTGCGTTCTTGAAGAAGGTGTTTGGCACGGCAACGTCTCCGTGGAGGACGAGATTTTCTACAACACAACATAGAAAGAGCAGATTAACATAACTTTCAGTACAACTGAAAATTTAAAGTAAAGATAAACCCTGTAATAAAAAAATATCCGTATGACGAAGAAACAAATCCAACTATGTTCACCGTGAAAGCAAATGATTTGTTTCCATTAAGTAAGAAATAAGATGGTAGAAAACACCGTCACGATTCCTGGGTGTTTTGGTTTTCGGATTTTGTTCTGGTTTATTTATGGTTCATAGTTTTGGCCTAGTTTGTTCTTCCAGGTCTGTTTCTATAAGTTGTTCTGGTTTTCCTGATTAGTTTTTACTCCCTGCTCATCAGGTTTTTTTCTTCAGCCGTGATTATTAGTTTTTCCGTTTGGATTATTCCTGACATGTCCTCCAGTCATTAGCTGCATTTCCATTGATCATATAATTGAGCAATTTGATCATTCGAAAATAAATTTGCTTCATGTAAACACAGCAATTTTGAAAACTTTAAAAATGTTGTAATTTGATATTTCAGAGCTCTCAGTGCAAAGACACTGAACAGACAAATGAAGCCAAACTAACCATGTAATTTAATTTAGTAAAATCAACACCAACATAAAAATTTTTAAGCATTTTTCTCTGATTTGAAGCGTTTTGTTTGCCATTATTAGAAGTCTAAAAGCAGAAATGGGGCCTTTGCACTCGTCATCCTAAACAAAATTACTTCAGTGTTTTTAAGTGACAGAAATGTTCAGAAGCAAATTTCTCTAATTCAAATTTATTTATCAGAGCTGTAAGTTTTATTCGCTTTCTCTCCACTCACTCTTTAAATGTCTATCTGATTTATCTCTGATTAATTTTGTGTACTTTGAAGCTTCGTTTATAATCTGTGCCTTACCTAAGTCAACTCTGGGCCTTAGTTCGTCGTCTGTGAACTCATCTGAAGGAGAAATCAGAAGATCTTCAGGCTTGAAATATTTACATTCTACATGAGCAAAGCTTCGTTTTCAACTCACCGGTTTGATTTTTGATTTCAGCTGGAGCGCACTGCAACACAAATTTACACATTAACAGCCAGTTAATAAACCTTTGGTTGACTAATCTGCTTTAATGTTTTCTTTCCGGTTCTAAAATGAGGAACGTATTTTTAAAAGAAAGTATGTTTGTCAATGTTTGCTTTTTTTTTTTGCTTCAAATTGGTTTCTGTCAGCTGAGGAAATTAAACCAGAAATCCCAAACTTACCAGACAGACATCCACCACTGAGAGGAAGAAGAAGAAAATAAAAGCTGGCGTCATGATGATGGTCCTCATACGTTGAAGTAAAGAAACAAAAGAGCTGCTTGTCTGAGGAACCAAGAGTCATAAATTAGCTGATCTTCATCTCCTCTCGGTTTATAAACTCATCTGAAAATGTCTTAAGGTCCTTTTAAGGTCAATCATAAATCCAAAACGTCTGATAGGAAGAGTAAAACTAGGAAGTTAACTAGACTAGTAATGCAGGAGATGATGGCAGCATAAGTGACTCACAGTGACTCATCTAATGCAATCACATGTTTCCTAACCTTACAGTATTGTCTTTGCACGGTTTGTAAATACACTCCCACTCACAAGCTGACCTGATTGTTGGGTTTTTTTTTTTATTTGCTGTCTCATTTCCCTGCATGGCTAAAACTGTCTGATTCTCTCTTTTTTTAGACAAACTAGACAGTTCCAGAGAAAATGAAACACATGCAGCACATGATGGTTTGTTTTGGTCATATGAGCCTAGAGCAACATTTCCACCCAGCTTTGGCGACAACGAGGTTAAAAATTCAGCAAAGCCGCTGAAGGCAGACGTCACCTTTGCATTTTCACTTCCATTTTAAAATCATTGAGGAAGAACAAGCAGAGATTATCTCAACTGGTTTTAGATGCAGTTATGAAAATTAGTGCACATATACAGAAAATATTAAAAGAGCACTTAAAACGATCAGTTTCTTTGATTTTACTTTTTATAGCTATATGTTTGAGTAAAATGAACATTGTTCTTTTATTCTATGAACTACTGACAACATGTCTCTGAAATTCCAAACAAAAATTTTGTATTTATTTGCAGAAAATGAGAAATGCTCAATTTAATGAAAATGATACAGTGGTTTCACACCTCAAATAATGCAAAGAAAACAAGTTAATACTCATTTAGAAACAACAATACTAATGTTTTTAACTCAGGAAGAGTCCAGGAATCGATATTTGGAGGAATAGCCAGGAGGGTTTAATGGGGTTCAGTGCAGTGGGCTCTTCATTTTTCCACAGCTGTATACAGTGTTGTAGAACTAGAGACCGGTCTTGGTCTCCAGACCATTTCTTGAGGGTCTCGGTCTCCGGCGCTGAGGACTCGGGATTTTATTTCAAGACCAGTCAAGACTACAACTGTGGAAATATCACTAAACTTACAGCAAACTGTCCAGTTTATTTGTTAAAACGCGCCGATTAAAATCCAAGCAATAACGTGACTTTCTAATTACGTGTTTCTGTTACTCCCCCCCACCCACCTGTCACTCGCACGAGGAGCTCCAAGACATGCGCAGTGGTTTCCTGTGAGCAGAAAATGTCTGTCTTATCGTCAGTTATAGAATTTCGCTGCATAAATCATATAAATCCGATGGCGACAGCTAATTCAGCAGCGCTTCGCTTCCGCAGACGTCTAACTTTTTTCGTCACTTAGAAAAGAAGCTCAAAGAAAGGTAAGCTCCGCTAACGTGATGTTAGCAAAGCTAGCTGTACACAGACATATAAGCATTTGTGATGGAAAAAAGTCACTCAGTGCGCTGAATTATTGTGCGGAGGTGTTGACTAACGTGTCGCTTATATGGGACAACACTGTGGCCAAAAGTCTGCAATATAGTGACGTGACAGTCAGGAACAGTCCGATTCTTCTGAACGGCTCTTTACTAAGTAGACAGGACTGGAGCCTCACTGAGAGCCGTTCACTGCAGTAGCTATTATTATTTTATTTAATTATGTACATTGATATTTATTTAATTAGCAAATAAATAAAACACAAGAACGAAAAAGCACGCGGAGCATGCGCATTGCTCTTTGATTGTTTTCTTTCAAAGTGGGAGCTGTCATGTCTGCCATGATGTCAGACTATCTGGCTTCATGTAGCGGGAGACAACAGTCACGGTGAGCCTTGTGCTTGGTTACTTCTTGCTTGTTGCTTCTTGGTCAGTGTTCATAGTTGAACATAGTT
>CAEGAE010092633.1:0-11565 GCA_903067095.1 Girardinus metallicus | reverse complement strand
ATATTATATTATATTATATTATATTATATTATATTATATTATATTATATTATATTATATTATATTATATTATATTAGCAAGAGATATTTTATAAGTTTACTTAAAATATGTATGATTATTTATTACATTTTAAGTATGCTAAATAATTACTAAAAAAGACTAAAAATGCCTAATGTTTAAACCTTACGAATATGTTTGATTTCAATAAAGTTGGGAATGCAGTGACATCTAAATTTAAAATCATTCGATGATTTACTACTACATAAATACACAGTCAAGTCAATTATTACGCCTAAATCAATAAAGCACAGTAAAATTTGGAATCGCAATTAGAAAAATTAAGATACCGGTAACGTATATTCGCCACGACAACTTTGCGTGGGGTCAGTGTATCCTCTTGATATTGTCATAATCTTTGGTTTGCCTAACTATCCAAGATGGCGGCGCTAGTGGGGCTGCGTGCTTGTTTCTCTGGTAAAAATACTAGTTTTTTAGTGCACTTTGTGATTTCTTTTGAATGCATTAAAGCTAATTAAGCGACAGAACCATTATTTACTGAGGATAAATGTAAGCAATAAAGATAGGAGGTGATGCTGTCTCTTCCGATAGCACAGCAAGGTCACGTTACCACGGTGTGGGTTAGCTAACGATAGGAAATAACGTGGATAAAGTCTGAGACAAAGAAGTGCGTTTAAAAAAAACTAAAAACTAGACATTTTGGTAATAAACATGCGCTTCATCTGGAGAATAACTTCGTGTAGCGATCACAGTTGGTTCAGATGGCTTGTTCGTTTGTTGCCTGCTGCAGAGCTTCTAGAAGCTTGATGAAAAGCTAAACTCTGTCCCTGTGAAGTTTATCGCCTAACATTTAGATCGTTGGTGTAGTTCAGTCAAAATTTACAGCGACACGGTCATGTTGCTTATTGCTTTCAAATTCTGAGGTATAGCAGCATTGAATACGCAACATTAAAACGGGCAACTATTACACAAGTGGCGAAAATGAGCAGACACTGGTTTATTTGCGTGGAAATTAGTCTGGTGTCGTGTTCGAGACATAAAGTGGAACACGTCAGATTAATGACAATGATTTAAAGCGTAAATGTAATATCTTGTAGATTTTAATGACCCACAGCGTTTATTACTTTGGCCTTATTAAGATCAGAGGTGCGATTAACAAGATCATGCACAATTTCTTCAAATAATAATAATAAAAAAAACTTCCAAACTAAAGTAAATTTTATTTTTACACATAACGCATTAAATAGTTTTTTTGTTTCTCTTTTTCACCTGAACATTAGATATGTAGTTTGAGCTTCATCGCATTCATACAAAAACCTGATACAGAAATAGATACCATGTTCTAATAATTTTTAAACAAAAAGACATTGGTTATTTATACCACATATTATTAAATTGGTACACAGAGGCAACAAAAAGCTTAGATTAAATTCTGATTAAAATTAAAGTCCTTCTTGTTCAGAATATCGTTGATCAACAGATACCCCAAAATAACTTGCATGGAGAGAGTTTTGAAAACAAAATTATGTGTTTTAATATTTTTTCTCATAAAATAAATAATGAAATGGTGAAAACATAAAAAAAAGCCGTGTTTTCAGCAGGAAAAAAAAACTACCTTCACAAACTACCTTCACAAGCAATGATCTAAAGCAAATGTAACATTTTAACGCATTTGCATCTTTTGCCCTCAGCTCTTCAGCTTGCTTCGCCGAGCCTTCTGCACAGCTCGTTCAAACTCGTAAGAAACCAGACGGATTGTTACTTTCAGGCCCCTCGGTTCGGATTTTAGCAGCTGAGTCCTGGTTTGTCTTTTCCCTGCAGTCTGCTGTGCCTCTGAGTCGGCGGACCTTCGCAGCTGAGGCCAAGAAGACGTACAGCAGAGAGAAGCCTCACGTGAACATTGGAACAATCGGCCACGTCGATCACGGCAAAACCACCCTCACCGCAGCCATCACAAAAGGTAGAGTCCCTTCAGAATAAAACCCTTGAGATTCAGTTATTCTTCCTTTATTATCTCAGTATTTTCACCTCCTCTTTTCAGTGCTCGCTGATGCTGGTGGTGCAAATTACAAAAAATATGAGGACATTGACAATGCTCCAGAGGAAAAGGCCAGAGGAATTACCATCAACGCCTCTCATGTGGAGTACACGACAGCCAACAGACATTACGCCCACACAGACTGCCCCGGCCACGCCGATTACGTCAAGGTAATCTGCTTTGCTTCTCCCCGACACACGGCTTGACTTAAACACTTAACATTGCTGTGACGAAAAGTCTCTTCATCCATTCTTCCATCCCTCAATTCCTCCGTAATGAGGCAAAAGTGGCCCGAGACCCACCGCTTAAAAAAGTTCTGGATTTAAACTCTGGGTGGTGAGCCTGATCCCCGCTCTCCGTCTTTTAGAACATGATCACGGGCACAGCCCAGATGGACGGCTGCATCCTGGTGGTGGCGGCCACCGACGGCCAGATGCCTCAGACTCGAGAGCACCTCCTGCTGGCCAGGCAGATCGGCGTTGAGCACGTGGTGGTTTTCATCAACAAGGCCGACGCCGTGGAGGACAAGGAGATGCTGGACCTGGTGGAGATCGAGATCCGCGAGTTGCTCACAGAGTACGGCTACGACGGCGAGAACACTCCCGTTGTGACCGGCTCTGCGCTCTGCGCCCTGGAGGTAGGCGCTAAGTTGTCTGTGGACACATCTTATGTTTTACAGTTTTGTTTGTTTTTTTTAGTTTTGACTAAAAATCATCAGCCTGATGTGTCCCAGTTGTTTCATGTTGCTGATGCTTTTGCCCCGTGTCAGAACAAGCAGCCTGAACTGGGAGAAAACGCGATTATGAAACTCCTGGAGATTGTGGATTCATACGTTCCTCTGCCCAAAAGAGAGCTGGAAAAGCCTTTCCTCCTGCCCATCGAAGGGGTCTGTTCTATCCCAGGTAAGCTCCTCTCATACAATAGCATGAGAGGAGCTTACGTGGGTAATTAACAGAAATCTAAACTTTAGGCAGAGGGACCGTCGTGACCGGGACGTTGGAGAGAGGCCTGATTAAGAAAGGAGACGACTGTGAGTTTGTGGGTCACAACCGTGCCTTCAAGACTGTGGTTACAGGTGAGCGACTCCATCTTGTGACACTAAATAAAATGTGTATGACGTCCAAAGAGTATCAGCAGATCCAAGGGAGCCAATGTGGTGGCCTTGCAACAGCATTTGCTAATTTTTTTTTTTTCTCATTTTGTCATGTAGCAAACCTCAATTGTATTTTATAGCTAAAATCTGAAAGGTGTGGCATGCATTTCTAGTCAGCCCTATTCACTCTGATGCCCCTCAGTAAAATGTAGCCCATCTGTGTGCTGTTTATTAGTATACATGCAGCTATTCCATTAATGTTTCAGGTTTGTTAGAAAAAGTCAGTGAAAAAACATCATGAAGACCAAAGTTCAGCAATAAAGTTATGTAAAATAGACTTTTTTTTGTTTTAAATCATGTTGTAAAAACATAACTGGAGTGTTACCTTGATCCTTTCATGCGTGTTTGAGGAATCCTTTAATCTTCATGTCAAGCTCCTTCAGACTAGCCAGCAGAAATTAGCAAACACCTGGTTGCTCCGCGCATCTACTGAGCTCATTATACAAGCTACTTCTCAGTGAAACACTGGTTAAGAACGTTGTTAAAGGGTTAATAGAGGAACACTGTTGCGATGACTTCCTGAAGGCGGAGTTTCAGAAAGAGCAGGAGTTTTTAAAAAGACAGAGGCCCAATTTCAAGACATTAAATTAGGAAGTACATTTTTTTTGTAATTATTTTTGATATATATATATATATATATATATATATATATATATATATATATGTTGACCTTTCATAAAATCCCAATAAAAGAAAAATAATAAAGTTTGTCCTTTGTAATGGGGCAAAATGTGAGGACAGTTCGAGGGGTGTATGCTTGTTTACGACATGGAAGCACCCGACCTGCTGGAACATGTGGGCTTTTACACGGAAACTTCTTCGACATGATGAGTGAAGCCGTCTGCTGGTCTCGGGTTCAGGTATCGAGATGTTCCACAAGTCTCTGGACCGGGCCGAGGCGGGAGATAACCTGGGCGCTCTGGTTCGAGGCCTGAAGAGGGAAGACGTGAGGAGAGGGATGGTGATGTGTAAGCCGGGGTCCATCATGCCTCACCAGAAGGTCAAAGCACAGGTGTGGAAGCATTAACTATGGTCTTTATATATCTCTTTAAATAATCACTCACTAATGACTTCAAATTATGATTTTTTTTGGAAGACTTTCCACAACTACCAGATGTGAAGTCTATTTTTTTGTGCTTTTGGGATTTTTTTGAAGTCCTTTCTAATTCATTCTTGGTGCACACTCTTACCCTGGAGAGGTTAAAAGGTCAAGACTGCTAAGTTGGCAAATTTGTTTTATGATGAAATCGAAGCACCAAAGTTTGACCTAAAATCTCCCCTCAGGTCATTCCTTTAATTATACTTACATTCAACGTCAAAGAATCAGCCTATTCTAAAGCATATATGCTTGATTCAGTAAACTTTTTCCTTCAACACTTCAATTTACTTATTAATTTAATATAACTTAAAGTTTTTTAAGATGTCTTCTGAGCTACATTTGCTTGTTCTGCTGTTTTTTTCCCCCTCTGATTACCCAAAACCTTTTGCAGAAAAACAGCATCTGTATTGTAAAGCCTTTGTAGGTTTCAGCAGAAGTCAAACTTTTGGATCCAATTAATGCAAAGCAGCGCATGTGGATGAAGTTTTTTCTTCTCCAAAGTATTTCATCAACAAATCTTTATTTTTAGTTTGTGTCAGTTTGAAACGAGCATTATTAGCTAACACGATTCACAGTGTGTTTAATGTTTTCCAGGTTTATATTCTGAGTAAGGAGGAGGGAGGCCGACACAAGCCGTTTGTCACCAACTTCATGCCCGTCATGTTTTCCTTCACCTGGGACATGGCCTGTAGGGTCACACTACCTGAAGACAAGGTAAGCATCTTCCAGGGTTGTTGTCTCAATTCAACCAGGTTGAGAGTCGAAGTTGCAAGTCAGGTTGTTGCCAGACGACGACGGTGTTGCTCTGTTTAAGGAAATGGTGATGCCAGGAGAGGACGCGTTGTTGACGCTGACGCTTCGCCAGCCTATGGTGTTGGAGAAAGGCCAGAGGTTCACTCTGAGAGATGGAAACAGAACCATCGGTACTGGCCTGGTCACAGAAATCCTGACCATGACAGATGAAGATCAGTGCAACTGGGGCTGAAGGGGAAAATCCGCAGAGATGACCGGACCGGGCTGGGAAAATAAGAGCTCAACAGGATACTGCGAGGAGGGAAGGATCTGTTCGTGGGACGGCTGGGAGTTTGGCAAATCGGATGAATTTATTCAACAGAAATACAGAAAACTGAAATAAAAGCTGAGATAACACAGAAACGCAAGCATGTGTTAAGCATTTCCTCTCAACCAAAATACCTATAATGTGCAACTTAGACTTTGTGTTGGTCAAAATTGTCATTTGTGTAATAAAATGTATTTAATAATAAAACTGCCTTGTTTGTTTTGTGGTGCTTGGTATCGCCGGCTGAATGTTTCCCTGTAAAGTTTAATGTCTCAAACCTGGAATGAAATAATTATAAATTCGTGCTAAATCCTGAAAAATATTGCATAAGTAACAAGTCTTGCGGCAAAATTGAAATTATGTAGCATTCTATTTAGTTATTGTACCACAAGAGGGCAGTAGAGGTGCCTGAAACAAAGTTTCTATTCTAGTTTTTAGATAGAAATATCCTTTATTGTTCCTCTGTCGGAGAATTTCATGTGCACTAGCAGCATAGCGAGAAGCGAATCGAAGAATGTAGGTACAAGCAAAGCTAAAAATATTAAAAGAAGAGACTGCAATGCAGGGGAAAATTTACAACAGAAGAAAATAATACTGTACAGTTATAAATAGCTCCAATTAAAATAAATGTGATTAAAAGAAAAATACATGTTTAAGAAAAAGAAAAAAAAATGTAGAGATTTTTGCTTTCATTTTTTATCTATGTCAGTTTTGGTTCTCCATAGTTGATAGCGAAAGTTATTTTACACTTTAAAAAAAAAAAAATCAGATATGCCTAAAATTTCAGAATATTCCTAATCTTGTTTCACTTCTGAAATGTAGAAAACACAAACACAATCTGAAGTATAAATGTGCACGTTTTATACTTTTTTTTATTTCCAAAAGATCCCACTCACCAACACCTCAAAGCGTCAATAAATTAACTGTAAAGTCAAATATAAAATTATTTTAAAAACATAAACGTGAGAAGCAGAAAGACCTTTGAATGCAACTTAAAAAAAATACAAATTTGCATAAGACCGAAAATTATTAGTCGTTAATGTTATATTAATTAAAACATTTATAGTTTTAATAAATGTATTCATTCTTGTAGCTTTCCGCAGGCCCGGAAGTGAAAGTAGTGAAATGCTAATTCGATATTATTAAAACATTTAGTTAATGAATTAGAACATATAATAAACATACTTTTCAGTAAATCCACAACTTTGTGTTCAGAACTATCCTTTTTTTTTTATTGGTCTCATGCAATATTTTAATCTTAAATGTCATGTTCTCATAAACTGTTAGTGGAAAGTCATCGTAGCAGAAGTACAGGCTTGACTGTTACTGAAATCAATAAACTTTTCAAAAATATTCTAGTTTATTGATATCATACAATATTTCCTCTCAGTCTAAAGCTGCCAAGAGACCTAAACATGCAGGATTTTATAACATATAATTCCTTACTGTAATAATACATTTCGACAATTAGGATGACCTGGATCGGAACAAAACTTATTCATAACCTTTTGAGGATCTCCACATTTTCCACGTTACACCACGTTTAATTAGAGAGAACAACTGTACGCTTAGTGTTGTTTTCCAGTATAAAGTGTACGTCTTCTGTATTTAGCTCCATCTGATTTTCCAGCCTGTTCTGACCTGTTTCTGATGAAAAGCATCCTCACAGCTTGATGCTGCCACCATCTTGTTTGCACACGTAGGCCAAAAAAATTCAAACACCCACCACACTTTCCCGTTTTTTTTGTTGTTGTTTTTGTTGTTTTTTTGTTTTTTAAATCCACATATTCTTTTCCTTGTGCCTCGAAATTTTATCACACTGCGTGTGATAGATATACCGTCTCCAGGTTGCATCCTGACAGTGTCCGAGGTCAGAACAGCGGTCGGTGCTCCCGCTGCTCGTCAGACGTTCTTCAGTTGCCGTGTTTGCTGTCGGTATTTGAGTCAGAGTCTCCTGTAATCCAATCAGCCTCCCGCAGTAATCAAATCCTGAACGTCTGCAGCAGTCAAGGGCCAGGAGCAAAGAGCACCGCTGAGTGATGTGCTCAGCTGGGGGACCCATGTTTCCAGGAGCTAAATAACTCAGGGGATCACACAGTAAGATCTCCTGTGTTTCGCCAACAGTTGCAGTAGCAAATCCGATTCAAGCAACTGCTGCTATGAGTTTTTTTTTTTTTTTTCTATGCTAATTTTAACAACTGCTCATGTTGTAGATGTAACTGGGTTTTATTTTGGCAGTGATGTTTGTCAACATTTGTTCATTCTTTGAGTTTGTTTTGTTGGGGAAGTTGTTTCTCCAGAAATTTATTGGTGTTTTTAGTTCCGTTATGCTGCGCTTGGCGATTGGTGGTTACCATAGTAACCGGCAACTGACAGCTCTGCCCCTTTTTCTGACCTCTGATGGCTTTTATCATTCAGAGGTAGACTAAAAATGAACTGCTATTAAGCTGGGAATTATTCAAGTTTAATTTGGTACATTTGCAGCTCTTTGATTCTGATTCTGTGTGTTTGACAAGTATAAGGAAAGGCACTTTTAGTCTCTTCAACAACTAAAACTGTTGAAACGATTTCCAGATGCAACTTAAACTTTTCTCTATGTCCTAGAATGCTTGGAAATAGGACTAAAAGTAACACAAGTTCATATGAAGTCATTTCGAAGCAGTTAGATAACACTTTATCCCGATCTGACCAGCCCTATAGCCAGTTTCCTTTGCCAGCTTTTCCCCACCCAGGGTGGATTTTTCTTCCATCCTAAAGTTCATTGTCTTTAACCTTCAAGCTGCTCACGCCCAGAAGAAGAATAACACAATGCCACCCAAACCTTTTGATGCCAGCGGTTGTTGGAAAAAGGACCTGCAATGAAATATCAAGAAAATGCTAAGAGTGGGTTTCCTTGGCGTGACATGTCTTGATTATATGTCGACTCCTTGAGCCAAGAACAGCTTCGATATCTTGTTGCAGTCGATAAAAAAAAAAATATTTCCAAGCGTTTTAACCGTAAAGTGGATAAATTGTCTTGCATGAGTGTCAATGAGTTTCTTTATTTATGAAACGAGTTTAAAAAAAAGCACCAAAAGATGTATTGTACTAAATACTTGCAGATGTTTATTAGAGTTAGAAAAAAATGTTGCTTTTCATAACTTAATTGAACCATTCTACTTCAAAGGGTATTTTTTAAAAACTAGAATTGGCAATGCAACTTAAATTGTTTTGTGGATTAGCAGTGAGATTGCCAAAATTATGCATGAAGGCTGTATTATTTTCAACCATCAAAAAGCTCCTAGCATAATTCTGGTTGGACGTGTGAATCTATTTCTTAATAGAACAAGTGGAGCTCAGTTCAGTCGATTGATTTCCTGTCACAGATACAGATTAATAAAATAACAGTTTCTAGGTCCAAATTAGTTTCCATGTCTGTTTGTGATTATTGTTCTGTTAGATCATCGAATTTGTTTTTACTAAAGTTTCATCTGTTTGACACAAACTGATGCCCTCACATGAAAAGAAAAGGTTAGGATGTTAAAAAACAAACATCCAGGCTGGAAGCTTAAAGTAGAAGATGCTGGAGCAGCAGTGAAGGGAGTTTAAAATTAGCACCGAATAAGAAAGGAGCATCTTTTTCAACAGAAATGTCCACTCAAGAATTTTGTTTTATCTTTAATTTTTTTTGCTAACAACGCATATAGAAAAGATGAAATTGCCTCCACCTTAACATTGAAATGTGGCTAAGAAAAAGGTGAGCACACATCCACATAACGAGAGCTACCCAAATGTGTTTGAAAGGCGGCCGGGATGACTCAGTTGGGATAACCCAGCGATAATTTTAATGTTTTCATTTAGAAATAGACGGGACCTGTGGGCTGAAACAACTTCGGTTTTCACTTTTATTTATTTATTTTTGTCCTTGCTGAGTAGTAACAAGGACAAGCCTTTTTCAAAAAAAAATTTCATGGTCAAACAAGACAAGAATTGAGCTGTTTGACCACAATGATAAGAAATATGGTGGGTAGGGGCAAAATGAGGACTTCAAACAACATGCCTGGTTATGGTAGCATCATGCTGTGTTTTTTTCCTCCCAAAACATCCTCAAAACCAATAGAATAATGAAGGAGAGCTACCGCCAAGTTCCTTATTTTTCCTGCAAATCATCAAGTAGGTGGCAGAAACTTGGACACACCATCAAGGTGTTCCAACATGATGACAAACACACATCAAAGCTGGGTTTAGAGTGGAAAAGGCAGACTAAAATCCACCGTTTGGGATGAACCTGACCAAAGTACCAAAGATAAGGAACGGAATACAGCAATGTGAAGAAGCAGCCGAAGTCAGAGCAAAACTTGCAATGGTCTGCAGAGAGCCTAGAGATCTGCAGAACATTTTAAGATAAAGAGGAAGTTCTTCTGTTTGGAAGAAAATCACTAAGAAATTAAAGGTGGTTTAAAACCTCTGCGCAGAACAGTAAATCACTCAAAGGAACTAATTTTGTTAACATACTTTTTTTTTTTTTCCTGAGACTATTAACTCATTAAGACTCATTAAATTCTGACAGTAATCACTAATTTGACGGCAGCTCATTAGCAGCAAATAAATGATGTTGGGCTGAAGCGTCAGGACTTTTTCGTTGAGGCACAGGAGCTGCAGCTGTCAGCGGAGCGTCGTGTTCCTCTGGCCTCCATCTCTCCCTGTCGGCTGAAGGAAAGCACAGAAAGCTGCCACAATTAGGGCTGAGTGCGGCTTTCAGCAGCCCACTCTGCGCGCTCAAAGACCGACCCCGCATGACTTCTCATCCCCCGACACTGCCGACGAGTGGGTGGAAAACATCTCCTCTATCACGCGGTTCATCTCGGAGGATGCAGCTCCACGGAAGTGACAAGTAATGTTCTCATTTAGTGGCAAGAATAGGTAGATTTATCTGCAGCTTGATGCCTCTTTGGAGTCACGTGTGTCAGGTCGAGTAAAACCGATCCGATGTCTGAAGGCAGGATCGGGACGTGAATGTGTTTCTAGCATTTCCTTCCTGGAAGGATAGAAAAATATCGGTTGCAGTCTGAAAATCTATCTCATGCCTCCTGAACCTCAACACATTTTCTCATGTTACGACCCTTCTATGTTCTTGCTATCCGTATGCCACCACCTTTATCTCAGCTTCCACTAAATAAAATCCGGTGCAGCCAGCTGCTTTCAGACGTCAGGTAATAACTGCACACAAATCATGCCTGTCCACCGAAACCGATGCAGCCAAGAGGCCATTTGTAACTCAGGAAGAGCTTCAAGTTTCTTTTTTATATATAGAAAAATTCAAAAATAATTTCACTGTGTTTTTCTTTTAGCTGCTTACCAATAGCTTAGCATGCGATGTTTTAATAAAATGCACAAAATCATCAAATGTTGTGCACTTTATGCACAAAATTTTCTTCTCTGTAGGAAGAAAATTGATCTTCCTACAATGATCAATTTTCCTTTGTAGGAAAATCGATCTGAAAATGACAATACATTAAAAAAAAAGATATAAATAAATGCAACTCAATGAGTGGCTGTGTCAAAGTTTGCTATTGAGTAAATGTTGCAGGATCTTCGTGTTCCTACTTATTGTAAAATTAGAATGAAAGGGGAAAAAATGTGGTTAGAAAAAAATAAAGACATTTTACATTTTATCTATCAGTTTCCATTTTAATGAGATTCTAATTGGACAGTGGAAATTGCAGCCTAGAAAAATGTTTAAAATATCTCCTTATCTCCAAAAAATTGTGCTGTCAGATAAAATTCGAGGGATTGGGATTAGGAACAAAATCATTTCAAGGGCCACAAATGATCTCTGGGGAGTCCGTGTTAGAACGGCCCTGTCAAAGTCCAGACCTACATCCTAGAGAGAACAGCTCATCTAACTAATAGGATCTCTCTATCCAATCAGACTAAACTTCAAATCAAATCAAATCAAATTTTATTTGTATAGCACATTTCAGCAGCAGGGCATTTCAAAGTGCTTTACATCATAACAAACACAAACACAGAGACATGCAACATTGAAACATTGAAACAGTCAAAACATTACATTATGTCAAGTGCCACTGTTAAATTCGTAATTGATTACGTTTCAAATGCAACTCTAAACAGGTGGTGTTTTAGTCGAGATTTACAGGCACTCAGTGTTTCAGCTGTTTTACAGTTTTCTGGAAGTTTGTTCCAGATTTGTGGTG
>CAEGAE010092628.1:0-10750 GCA_903067095.1 Girardinus metallicus | reverse complement strand
TTAAAAAACAAAAGAAATTTGTTAGTTTCCCACAGAAACAGCTGAAACCTTGTCTTGCTCTCGATAGCTGGTGTATTGTTCCACCTCTACCAATAACTATCCCCATTGAAATGCATTCAGTTGGCATCTTTAGCTATTTTGTAACTCTAGTGTTGTCATCTACAAGCATATAAACAACAGGGTATCAAGGTTAAAGCCTACGCCTTCATATCCAGCATTCATAATGGCTTACTCTTATTTCAGCATACAAAATTATGTGCCGAGACAAACCTTCAGCTTGTGCCACTAGACCTCATTACAGCCCGAGTGCTCGGTGTTAGAGCTTGTGAATCAGAATCATGCAATGCACTATTATACTATTAGAGGCAGTTGGAGGAAAAAAAAAAAATTAAATCTAACTCCACTTCATTAATTGCTACACATCAGTTTTGATTGAGTGAATCATGTTTTACAGCAAGTTAATTATGTGTAAAGTAGAAGTTTAAAGCAGAAAAGGCTTCTTACAACTCCAAACAAGAACAATCAGCGCCTCTTTGATGAAACAGCCAATTGTTTGACAGTGGTGATTTCAGTCGAGACGAAATGTCTTTTTTTTCCCCCCTCTGCTCACTCTCTTTTTGGTCTCCATGTTTGATATGTATTAATTAGCGGTATTTCAACTATAATTGGTATGTGCCACAATGCGAACAACTTACTGCCTTTATTTCATTCAATCCTTTTAATACAAAAAATATATTTATATTAAAAAAAAATAGTGGGAGTAATTATAAAGAACCTTGAATTAACTGGAATGAAGCACAATGAATTCATGACTGAAGAGATGGTCTTTAAAGCTCAAAGGAGCCGCGGTCTAATTCCGGCCGTACAAATCGTTTCACACTCATCGCAGGTGGCTGTCACCGACGCATTGCCGCTTTTAAAATGGCTCTTTTTATTTGCAAACGCACAAAAAAAAATTATATAAAGCAATGCAATTATAGTCACACTGCCAAGAGTGACTGAGATAACACGAGTAAGAGTCACCGTGATGGCGAAGGGCTGTGCTCTCTTTTTGTCACATAATATGGAAATTATTTCAGCGGGTTTGATCTCCCTGAATTTGCATAATGTCTGTGTGGCTGAGCAGCATGGGTGGATACTTATCACCTGATACTATATTTTGAGTTATTCTAATAATTAAAGCCAATAGCTTCCCTTCTGAGCGTGCTTTATTTGGCCTGATTGAGCGATTGACATTACCGTGCTAATACGGCACCGAGCGAACACACACACATGGCGAGGAGGATAATGACGCCGGGGCGGCACCGCACACTCTGCCCGTGATGGAGCGACTCATTTCCCATTAGCGGGGCCCGATTCCACATGGTTTCCTTCTTGCATAATGCCCCGACGACCGTCTGTGCCGCCACGCCGCTCCGACTGACACCTCTTAACCAAACACACGAAATGGAATAGACACGAAGCCTCGCTGCTCATCGGCATTCAGGAGGAATCGCCCTCGCCCTGCTTTTCATGTAGGACAACAAAGGCGCCGTTTGTGCACATCTGAAACGTCGCTTCAAGAAACAGGACTGAGAGTCGAAGAAGCGGGAAAAAAATAAAATAAAATAAAATTTGAGCCCCTTAAGCTTTAGGAGCGTTTTGGTTAAGGAGAGATGTCAGCCATTTCAGTTAGCTCCACAAAACGAAGACAGTAATTTCAGCTCAATTAAGTGCTGGGCTACAGAGAGCTCTGAAGAGTTTTAAATAAGGCCAGAACGTCCTGATCTTGTCTTTTTTCCCCCCCTCACATACAAGTGAAAGAGTGCCTTACCACAGTCATATTGAAACATTTAGAAATCCCCCATTAAATATTGAGTTTCTTTTGCAAGAAATGTTCACAGAGTGAGTTCTAATCTCATTAGAAGGTCTAAATGGACATGCGTTTTCCAGCTAAATTTCCTGGTACATTTTGGATCATGTCCAAACGTTTCAATTTTAGACTCATCTGTCCAAAGACAATTACTTCAAAAGTCCTGCTCTTTATCCATGTTCTCTCTGCAAAATGCTACTCTGAAATTTTTATTTTTCTCTCAGCGAACAAGAGGTTTCCCAATTGTAAAACCCTCATGAAAGTTAAATTTGTACATTTCCTCTCAAATTATAGAGGCATTCACTTTATGCCATCAGTACAAAGAGCCTACTGTGGTTTCTGAGATGACATTTTGGGGTTTGTAGAGACTTCTTCTTTTTCTACCTTGTTTGCTTTCAGGGTAGACAGCAACACCCGGACATCTTGGTTGTCCTGACTGTCCTCCACTTGTAGACCATTTCTGCGTTCAATTTATTTACGCAAGACTTGTTTTAATTCATAAGCTGCTGCGGTCTTCACAGAGGCCTCACGCAGCTCTTTTGATCTCACCGTAGTGTGTGACAACATAAACTTAACATCAAGATTAGAGACACAAAGGGGATGTACAAGAAGAAGCTGCAATGTAAGCTCCAGCTGGAATATGTAAGAGATGTGTGTTCAGGGATGAAAAATAAGCGGAATAAAAATCAAGCATATGGAAGTCTGAACAGACCCAGTAAACTTTTAACAGGTTCGTTTCAGGAATCAGCTCTGCATCCTCCTCTCTTGCTTGCAGCTAACAGACGTCCCATCCAGTCCATACTAGGCCTGTCACAGTAACAAATTTTACTGGACAATAAATTGTCGCAGAAGTTATAGCGATAACCAATAATACTGTTGCTTTGAGACTGTTTTCAAGTGATATAATGGTAAAGAAATAATGATGCAAGAACACATTCTCAAATATTACATTTTAGTGAATATTTAAAAACTGGAACTTTAAATATCCAAATAAACAACAGAAAGAAAAAAAAAAAAACAAATAAAATGAATTATGAAGTCTTTGTAAACAAAATTGACAGCTAAGACCAAAACACCAGATTGAAGACTTTTATCATCCAGTGTTTGTTAGAAAGAGAAAATCATGCAAATGAAAATGATTGAACTTGTTTTAACTTATCGTGCGATTAACTGATTTATTGTGGCAGGCCTAGTCGACACACAGCTTCTTGTCACACCTCAGACGGTTCATCTTTTGCTTCAGTCATGGATCGTGTTGCTTCCTCATTGTTGTCTTCAGCCAAATCAGGAGATGCTTGTGCTGCCATCATCTGCCCCTGCAGCCTGTTTGACGCAGGCCATCAGAAGAGGCAGCTGGAGAGACTGGACAAGAACAGCGCTGCGGGTCCAGACTACGTCAGCTTCAGAGTCCTTAAGGCCTGTGCAAATTAACAACGTGGGATTCTGCTGCACATTTTTAAGTCCAGCCTGAACAAGGAGAAGGTTTGTGTGCTATGGAAGACAATACTGTCTTGTTTCACTAAGAAAGCACACCCGCCAGTCGCTAACAATTGAACTGTTGCCCCAACATCCTACAAATAAGGTTCTGGAGACTCTTGTTGATGTACATGGAACCATCGTACAACTCAAACTCACTAGTTATATAATTTCCCAAGTGAATTTAATACAATTCAGCCAAATTTGCCACATTGGAAAGTCCAGAAGACAAGCGAAGGCCTAAACAATCACCTGGATCGATGCCTAGCTAACAAACAAACCACAGTTTGAGAGACTTGATTGTTGGGTGCCTGACCAGCTGGACTGTGCTCTCGCCATTTCTTTTTACTCTGTATTCCTCAGACTTCCAGTACAAGCCAGAGGCCTTTCATCCACAGAAACACATGGATGGCTCTACATTTGTTTGTTGTATCAGAGATTGGCAAGTAGCTGAGTAAAGAGAACTGGCAGACCACTTTGTGGAAAAGTGTGGGGGAAAATGTCATCTTGAAAGTGGAAAAAAACAAAGAAGGATTGTCGATCTCAAGAGAAACAGGAATAGGTGGGAGGCGAAGGTGACAAAAGAGCATAGATACATCTAGACAACAGTTTAGAATGGGAACACAACAGTGAAGTCAACTACAAGAAGGAACAAAACAAACTGTACTTGTCAGGGAAGCTTAGGTCCTTTAGGTTTTGCAGCAAGATGTTGTTGAGTCTGTTGAGTGAAATTTCATCTGCCATCATGTGTAGGGTAATAGTATTGGAGTCAGTGACTTAAAAAGCTGAACAAGATGATGAAGAAAGTTGGTTCTGATGCAGTAGTCTTTAGAAATCAATATGCAACCCTGAGCATCTACTTTGAATGACTTTCATACAAAAACGCTCCCATTACCATCTACAAAGATTGTTGAAAGAAACTTGCATAGTAGTTTTAGTTAGTATAACAACAGTACAAACAAAGTAATTGCATGCTAGTGTTTTTATCACTTTATTTGAATTTATGTGTGATTGTTTCACAGCTCAATACCTCCATATAACCTACTTTGTATTTAATTTCATACACAACTAGACCAGGATGTGTGTGCATACACAGATCAAGAGACTAGCTGGTTTAAAATGAACATCATTGGACGTAGTTGGTGAGAATCAAGGGTGGAGGGATCTGAAATCTAAAAGGTGTTCAATAATCAGTCAAAACAGAAAGTGAAGGTCACAGGACTCGGGGGAAGCATCAGATATTAGAGAGCACTACTAGAACTTGACATATTTGGATCGAGGTCACATTGTGGGTTTGTGTTATTTTGTTTGAGGTCATGTGGTCAAGTGGTGGTGTTAAATGTCAGTTATGATTTCTGAATGTCTGAATACTCCGTCAGTCAATACAAGCCTCCCGCACTCTTTCAACAAGCACTGTTCAGTCCTTTGCTCAGAGGTGAGTCTCATCGACAAATCAGAAGCTCATGGTTTTCACTCAGGTGAAAACCACAGTTTGGGGAGTTACAATGTTCTGATTTGTGATCTGTCTGTGTAGAAAAGTAGAAAAATACAAAACTGAAAAGGAAGGAATAAACTGATTTTCCTACTAGAAGAAAATGTATATATTTTTTCTTTACAGATTTCCTTACATCTAAAAGCCACTTCCAGTGTTTTTTCTTCTTATCGTGCGACTCGTGATTTGCTTTAAATTCTGTGTTTGACATGAACCTTTGCAAGGAAGAAATCAAGTACGGCCATGTGAACGACTGCAGAAGGTCCTAACAAACCACAGAGGCATGTACAGATGGTGAAATTTATGCCACACAGATTGGCGGTTGCGCATAATGTGTCTATGATGCAGTGTCTGCGTCTGGTGACCTTTGCTCACAATTCAGACGGACTGCCAAACCGTCCAGTTCATAACGTTGCCGGTTATTGCATTCGGTGATCGTTCTAGATCGCCAGATCCTTGCAAATTCAATCACCTGCTCCTTTTCACTCGTCTGCATGTGTACCAAATAATGGCAACATTAAGCCATAGAAAAACAACGTGATTGAACTTGAAATATGACAATGTCAATACAGCCATTACCAGGTCACGATTTTAACAGTTCACCCAGTGATTTTTTTTTTTAGATGTTCAGTAAGTACATATATTTTATTAAATTCAGATAAGAGGGAGGATTAAATAAGTGTTCACCTCTTCCTGCTCCTTTTCAAACAGAAAAGTAACAGTAAAAATAATCATGTTGTTCTTGGTTATGTATTCACATGTTCTCTTTTCTACTGAGTGCTTATTCTATTATTTTTCAAAACCTGCTTGAAATAAATAAATACAAAGTTCCCCTTAAAAAATGTCCAAAGGGTCCATAGACGTCTAGGCTAAATTTGGTAGGTAGTTGGTTTAAAAGTGAATGATTTTCATATTAAAGGTCCAACTTGCATTTCAATGTTCTATGACTGCATCCAAGTGGTCAGATAATAGCTGAATTAACAAGAAAGTAAGTCAGTTTCAAGCATACAGCATACTGAGGTGAGCATAGGACAGACTCATTAATATTCCGCCTGTGTTGCAATAGTAGTTTAATCAACTTTGCAGTAGAGGCATAACAGCATGTTACACATGTCCTAGAAATGTGTTGCGGTTGTGTTTAATGGTTAAGTTATGCTCACCACAGCGTCATCTGCAAAGCATGAAGTCACTTCCTCCCAAAACTATTGAAACAAAAGGCAGATGCACCATGCTGTAATGGAAGTAAAATAATTTTTTGTCGTCGTTTTTGACAAAGGAAATAAAAAAACATGAAAAATAAGGAATTCAAACCCCCTGAATACCTGACCTTTGAGTGAAGATTAGAAAGCAACATGCTCCAAATGCTTCTTCCACTTAAAGCATGCATGATTTAAAAGATGGACTCATGGTTCAGCAAACACCACAGGGCTAAAGAGGGAAGCCAAATGGCAAAACAACAGCTAAGGTGGAGCTTATTGGCTGGGAAGAAAACATAAAAGCTGAATTTTCTCTGTTCCAAAGAGGGAAAGAGATAGAGAGAGAGACAGAGAGAAAAAAAATAAATTTACAGCCCACTAACAGGCGCTGAGAGGAAGACAGCGGCCCATCTGCCTCTGATCACAGCCCATAGAGAGGCAACACTTGTGCCGCTCTGGTGTGGGGTTTGGTGTAAGCTCCTTTGTACCCGGAATGAATAAGAAGATTCTTCAATATGGGTTGAGAACCCAGAGATAAGTTAAAAGCTTAATGACAAAATGTGTAACCATGGCATTCTTCTGAGCGGGGCTCCTTAACTCTTCCGCTGCTTGTAGCTACAGGAGTACTCGAGATAAGCATTGTGCCAATGCTCTCAGTGGATCTGCCCTGCTTCTACCTCTGAAAATAGCACTATAAGGAGGTCTTCTTGAAATAGTCTCATATCACATCCTGGTACCTCACTTCCACGTACCGCAGGGCCCATACATGCGGCACCAGCGTTCGGAGCCCAGATGAGGTTCAAATGATGGACAACACCGGCAGGCGTAATGATGTTTAAATTACAAACGGGTCACTATCGCAATGTTTTCTCCCTCGGGGCTGTCGGAGCAAACTCATTTCATAAACACAATGATCCCTAAAATATTCATAACAAACAAGAAAATGGGGTCAGACGCCCTCCTTCTCATCTATCGCATTTTTCTTTTAAGCACATTTATTACACCCACTAATGACTTATAGGATCACAGCGTCACAACGATGCCTATAAGGTTTGGTCTTTCGCGTGTGCTCAGACAAATTGGAGGTTTTGTACAACAAAGGCAGGAATTATAATGGTATGCAGCCGAGACAATTTGTATTGAGGCTGATAGTGCACTGAGGACAATGATAAAGTGCTGTAATAAAATTCAAACAAAAGCCAGTAAGACAGACGAGAGGAGACTTACAGCTCGGAGAGCTGGAGGTGCTGGAAGAGCTGCCATGACAGGGTGGTTAGCGGATTCTTCGACAGGTTTCTGTGGGGAAAATGAAAAGCAAAAGAGAGCGATAAATGTAATTTATTTTATTCATAATTACCCATATTCCATCTTGTTTACAGAACCTTTTTTTTTACATGAAAATCTGATGTATTTTTGGTTTAAAAATGTCCCTTCAAGCTTTTTTTTTTTTTTTCCTTTGCCGTTGCTTACAAAAACCAGACATACAAAAAGTGAAATAGCACAGCCACTTCTTTCACATTTTGGTAACAGTATGTGACAAAGTGGCTAAGATTGTATTTCTTTACCACTTGTTCCTTAAACATATTTCTAATTAATTGCATATTTCTATAGTTAGCTTAAACATTGAGCTTGTAACTTTGCTTCACTTACTATGCCGGGTGTGTTTGTTGTAGCATTATTTTGCAGTTTACATGCTCTTTTTTACGTTAACTCTACTGAACCATTAGATAAAGTTGAATGTTTCTCTGTTACAAGGTGAATTTATAGTAAATTACTTGGTTTGGGTTTTTTTTATGTTTTGTCACCACTGTTTGTCCCTTTACATTAGTGGTGTCAAACTCCAGTCCTCATGAGGCGGTGTCTCTCTGCTTAGCACACCTGGCTCCCATATTAGCTCATTAGCAGAGCTCTGAAAAGCGCGGCTGCATGCTAGTAAGACGGTTTAGCTATTTGGTTCAAGTGTGTAGGGCAAGAGACACATCTAAAGGTTGTACGACTCGAGGACTTAGAGCGTTTCTTCTTTTTGGTTTTTATTGGCTGTTGGCAAGAAACGTTTGGTGTGCATTACCGCCACCTACTGGTACGGACTGTCGCTCAAAACGACTGTTTTATTTGACACGTATTATCGATAATCATGTTTTGCTCATCAACTTTTTTTTCCCCCTAAAGAAAAAATAAAACGAATTAAAATTTGAATACTTTTACTCTCTAAATCTCCATATAATCTACTTTTTAGATTAAATGTTTTTTTTTCTCTAAATTGCTTCAACATGCTTCTCATATCTCCATCGTACTGAAATCACATGTGCTGTTGTCTCAAACTTTCCAAAGATATTGACATTTTCCCGTATATTAGCATTTCCTGTTTAAACCGGTTTATAATATCACTGATGGCATCACAGGGTGCAACCAAATCCAGGCTTTTCCCTTTTGTACTGAATTGTTTATTCCCTTGAAGTAACCTTTTGAGATGCCCTGCATTAAACATTTACTTTGCAGACCATTTTATTGCCAAGATGAGTTTGTAAATTAGATTAATAATGTTGCTTGTTGATTGGTTTGACCCATTTTCTGACGGTATAGACTAATGTGTTTTCAATTCTATATAAAACCAGTAGGATTATCTATATTTACAGTCTACACAAGACATTAAAAAAGAAAGAACATGAATATGAAATAAAAAGGTGGCAGATTTAACATATGTGAATTCTCTTCCAAGTAGCCATACTATTTTCTTTTCTGTGAACTTTTGCAATATCTCTTGTTTAGTGATCAGATTGTTGGTATTTTTGCTCTGAATCTCCATCTTGCTCTCTATCCTGTACATTTTATACTTAAGTGCTGATTTCCTTTCCTCTTTAATGTTGTTTTCAGGGTCATGTTTGTGTACTTGTGGTGCAAAGTGGGTTGTTATAAGCAGATGATTAATTAGAGAAATGTCAATTATGGAAATTATGTTTGCATGCATGCGTGCATACAATTCCACCATGATTCCTTTTTGAAAAGAAATCCGTATATACTCGTGTACACACTAAACGCTTTCAAGGTCCTTTGTTCTAAGTGAAGAACACACCTGCATACTTCTCTATTTAGCCATCTTTATGTGTCTCATTATTAAACCATCAGAGCATTGTGTCTTTGTGGTTCTTCTTCTCATAATTATGTTCCTAGCTCCACACATTTGTGAGGGTATTTAGGAACCTGTTTTATGTTTAAATCAAGCTGGAAAACTTTATAGGTGTACGAAACCAGGTATTTATGCTTGTTTTATCCATTCACTGATGTAAAGCATTCTTTTTTGTCAGTTTGATCTCTATGAATGTCTCATTTACAATTTATCTTGTGAATTTATACAGTGCTCTCTCACACAATGTTGAACATCCAACATTTAATTTGAGTCCCCGTGTTTGGTAGGAGAAGAACCAAAATGAAGTCTGACTTACAGCATTTCTTTTCCCCCCCATCTCCCAAAACAAATCTGAAACACATGATTGAACCTTACATTTATTTTAAAACCATCAGTTCCTTGAAATTTCCTGAATAATAGAAATAATGAACCAAATTACTCAGAATCCAAGCACACAGGCCTGCATTACGGAGGGGCGGGGGTGAGGTAGGTCCGTCTCAGAGGAGCTTCAGGGCCCATAGCAGCTCAATAAAAGAAAGTTGACTGCTTTCAAGTCAAATAAGTCAATTGACGTAACGACCTCCTTTTGGCTCAAGAAGCCACAGAGTCCCATAGCAAATATCCTCAACAGGGATTTGACCGAAACCTCGAATCAGACGTGCATAAATACATTAGTTAAACGCTAAAGCATCTCTGTGATAGCATGGAATGATAAATCTTATTGAACACCACGTGCAGTGTTTGGTTCAAAGAAAAAGCAACAAAAAAAAAGTAAAACCCACCAAGAAAAACAGGAGTGATATTAATTATTGTATGGTTATATTTTTATGTTACGTGTTTGCTATCGTCTGGCCTTGTCGTTAGCTCAGCTAGCTCACCTCCTTCCAGGCAAAAATATTAAGAGTAAAATAAATGGAAGTGCTTTGTGTCCAATTATACGGCAGTCACATCGAAATGGAGGGGTTTCATCTGTGAAAATTCCAAATCAGCAAAATAAAATTACTGAATGACAAAATTATCCACTTAACGTTTAATCTTTAATCGGTTTCTGTGCATACCTAAACACGTTATCTCCTTCATCCAAAGTCCATTTAGGTTAATTTGTGTGGGAGACCTATTAGTCTCTCTTATAACCAGACATGTTACCATAGCAACAGGGAGTTAAGGACGTTGCAGGTCTTCCTTCGTTCTCTGCATCACGCATACAATCGCGCACGTGCAAAAAAACAACAACAAAACAACAACAAAAAAAACGGATCACGTGGAAACGTACAAAGCACATCCCAACGGATAGACGTCGGTGGGTTTGTTGGTGTGCGTGTCTCGAAATAGACCCTGCCTAACAGGAAGTGTGTGAGAGAAATATGTAAAGACGATGCATGAAATTTCACCTTGCAAAGAAAACCTGCGGTCTCAAAGGGGCCGTGTTATCCTCGGAGAATATATTACAGGACTGAGAGACAGAGAGAGAGAGAGAGAGAGAGAGAGGGAGAGAGAGGAGGGGGAGGGGGGGGGGGGGGGGGGGAGGACGGGGGGGGGGGGGGGGGGGGGGGGGGGGGGGGGGGGGGGGGGCGCAGCCGGAGGTGGAGAGGCCGGTTGCAGATCAG
>CAEGAE010092613.1:0-44458 GCA_903067095.1 Girardinus metallicus | reverse complement strand
ATATATGATTCTGAACCTAATTAGGTTCAGAATCCTAATTAGGTTTCTGAACCTATCCTAATCCTAATCTATCTATATATATATATATATATATAGATAGATAGATAGATAGATAGATAGATAGATAGATAGATAGATAGATATGTGTGTGTGCAGGAAAAAATTTCACATTTTAGTTCCACATTTTTTTTTCCACAAACTGGTATCAGCAATTAGAGAGAAGTACAGTTTTTAAGCTCATTAACCTTGTTGCAAAATACTATACAATATGTTAATAATATATATATAAAAAACATATTTCTATTTTAAATATATCATGTAATGTCACCAAACACTGACTATTCTGATATAATAACTCAGTAACAATCAGAGATTGTGTGGCTGGTTTCCAATCACAGTTTTTGAACTGCTAATTTTACCTGGATTTTGTCATATTTTCTCTTTAAGAACTAAAGAATTAATATAATTTATTTTCTAATTTCTGAATTTTTTAAGTCAAAATGCCTTATCAGCATATATTAACAATAGTATTTATTTCTAAAATAAGACACAACTTTACACAAATGTCCTTTTCTGCATTACTGAATATCCACAGTTAAAACAAAGCTCACCAGGTTATAGCAGAGATATTTATGTAGATACAACCCAACTAAAACAATTTATAGCATAATTAATTTATTGTTTTACTACACATGTTATAGATCACAGCCTTAATTCTTTTTATTTTGTACGCTTGACAATTTTAACCAATATCAGCTGTGATCAGCTTAACATTTAGGAAAAAAAGTTTAATGCTTATTATGTATTTAAATCATTTATTAATTTATTGAAACTTCAGGTAAAGCCCCAAAAATGCTAATATTGTGGAAAAAAGTTTAATATTGTTCTTACTGATTTCAGAAACTTAAACTCATATATTATACAGATATACATTAAGATAATGAAAACCCCAAAGATCAACACAAAAGGATAGTTTCAACAGAAATGTCAGGCTTCTGAAAAGTTTGTTCTTTTGTCTACATTCAATACTGTGCTGGGGCTCCTTTTGTATAAATGACTGCATTTTTGTGGTGTGGAACGAAGCGGATCAGCCTGTGGCACTGCGTCGGCGTAATGGAAGCCCAGCTTGCTTTGATAGCGCCCTTTGGTTCATCTATATTGTTGCACTAATGTCTTACATCTTCTTCTTGATGTAAGAAGAAATCTATCTGTTGTCCCAGATAGATTTTCTACAGAAAATTAAGAATTAATGCTAAGGCTTTATTTGCTTATGTAACCCACATAAAATGGGAATGTCTCTTTAAGAAACAGAGATTAGGGAAGCTAGGTAATCTACCTAACCAATAGGAAGTTTAGTTTCCAGTGCGTATCAACCAATCAGAATACAGACTGTCGCTATAGGTCCCGTGTCTGCAGCATTGTTAATGTGTGCGGGAGAGATCCGCCATGAGGAGGAGACTGTTAACCTGTGCAGCGTGAGAGTTTGTGTTGGTTAAGACGGAAAAAGTAATAGATACGAACTTGAAGCAAACCTTTTTGAAGATAGAATTGCCGTTTATCAGTTGTTGAAGTGAGTAAACTTCGGTTTTTCTGCTGAGCACTGTTAGAGCTACCTCGCTAGCCTCGTTAGCTCTTATTAGCTATTGTTTGCTGGAAGTTCATCTCGTTCTCCGTTCAGCTGAAGGTAAAGCCTAAAATATAGTATATTCTTACTTTATTCACAATGAAAGTTCATATTATTGAGATTAAAGTATGAAGAATATGCCTTGTTACATTGTATAGTGTCCCACGCGTCCGGACTGAGAGCCACCATATTGTTGTCCCAAACGTGTGGCATTGAGATCGGAGAGCATATTATGTGCCTTTCATTTCGGTTTTTGCTTTATCACATGTTTGTTTAATAATAGCCTTTATTTGGACTATTTAATTATTCAAATGTAAACTTTTACTGGTTTTGGGTACAATTTTATGTTTAACATTTTGTTTGGAAAAAATGCTTTTGCAATTTACAAAAAAGTAAATTGATAATGCAGTGAAATAATGCATTGAGGTAAATTGTTTTATTGCAAACTTGAGCAATTTGATAACAAATTAATGTCAAATATGATGTCTACAGAAACATGATTTAAGGATTAAAGCTAGAACAGCTTAATAAAAATCCTATATTTCTGCTGGTCCTGTCTGTTGACAGGTCAGGGTTTTTTTTCTGTGCTGGATTGTTCCTGATGGGGATTCCTCCTGTGACTTTGACTGAGCCGTCCCACCTGGACTTAGAAAGAACTGGATTCCTTCTTTTCCATTTGGAGTCCTGCTGCACCCTGCAGTGTGGTAGGCCTGTATCACTCACATCTTCACACACAGTTGGTTATGTGTGAGACCACTGACTGACATTTTTTGCTTATTGTTTCATCCTGGAATTTTGGACATTACCCCTTTGGACAAGTTTTTATTTGGGACATTATAACAAACTGCTGTGTAAGAAATTCTCCTCATGTGAACGTTGTTGAGTCGAACCTGAATTGGAACTGAAATTGATTACGAATTAGAATTCAGATTACCAGGGTGCACCCAAAAGACTTAAACCTTTGAATTAGCACTTGACCAAGTATTATTATTATTTCTTGTATTTTATTGTATATAATTTTATTTTCTTAATTGTGTGTCTCCTACTACTGTTTGTCAATTTTATGGTTTATGTCACTAAAGCCAGTTGTTCTTTAAATTCACCCAGCTGCCTTTGTGTGTCATTTAGACACTCCACTGTGCTCCTATTGCCGAACCTATTGGCCCATTCATCTAAAATATATAATACCCTTCTCTACTGTGTTACACTTAGCATTCATGTGTATGCAACTCTGTGTTAATACACACATAGGCACCCCATTTCTATCTGATTTATAGGCTCCTCTCCACATTCTGGACTTCTTGGCTCAACTGTATACAATAGGGAATGTTACTGGAAACCACATTGTAAACCTGATCACATTTACACAGGAACAGCCTCAGGATATCTGAGAAACAACTCACATCCCACTCAGGTCTGTTTTTAGATTGTGCTAGCCTGAGTATTAAATATCTGAATGGTCCTTATTTACATAGCTTTTAAAATGAGCAGTTTTTCCCCAGGGTATCTTTGGAAAGGAGGTTGCTAAAGGGATGCTCCACACTGTTCTGCAGTCTTTCCTCAGAAATATCTCACATCTGATTGGGAGATACACATGTGAGGCCTTTAGCACAGTACCATTCCACCTACACTCTGACTTCAAAGAATCATCTCAACATACATCATACATGGTTTTGTGAGCATTGGTCATGTAGTAGAAACTGAGTAAAGATGAAAAAGCACACACTCAAAACCAACATCCTATTTCCCTAATTAACTCCATTTCTTTTGTTTTCTGCGCTGCTTTTTTGACAAGACATAATGACAACAAAATAACAAGATGAAAAGCTTGCACCTATGTGCAACAGGCTTCACAAATAGAAGTCAGTAGGAAGACTCATTTCAGAGTCTTCCTACTGACTCTGAAATGACAGCCAATTACAGGCTGCCAAAGTGAAAACCTGAACTTTTGGCAAAATATATTCCAGAACAGCAGCACATATTATAGAGTTGTCTGCCATGGTATAAGTAGTGTCTTTTCTAAAACTACTTAACATGAACATGAACACCAGTTGTAGTTTTTTATGCTGCTGCCTGATTTCCATTGCAGTTTCAATAGTTATTCAAAGACATGTCCACATTCAGTAGAGGGAGACAAATCAGAAAACTTGTGACACGCTTAACGGAAAGAGAGTCAACTATCCTGCACCTGTTGCTACCTGATGAAGACTAGCATAATTTTCTTTCCTTGACACTGCAAGTAGTTTAATACGAGTTAATTGTAAAAGGTTGGTTTTCAAATATTTGTATTTCTTTCTTGAATTTGCAGATCACAAAGCTGTGTGAGTTTCTTTAAGTAAAATCATGTTCAGAAAATCAGGAATATCACCAATCACCAGATTGGCTACTAAGTTGGCTCAGATCTTTCTGAACTTTAGTGGTAAATTGGTTATTTCTGTGAATTTTATAGAATGAACAGAATGAATACTGCTTAAATGTTTTCACATTTGTTACATTTCAGCCTCTATTGGGATTGATTTTATTGGTGAGAACAACAGAAAGTAGTACATATGTGTGAAATGGAAGATATGAAATGTATAAAGCTGTCAAAGATATGGTCCAACTCTTCGCACCAGTTGGAGTGAGATTAAGTTTTACAACATATCAACTTAAAAGAGTGACCGCATAGAACAGATATTCAGATTTTAATTTTTTTTTTGTTGCTATTTTATGTTTCTAATGTGACAAAATCTAATATTGTTCATGGGATGTGAATAGTTTTTCAACAAACTGTGTATGGTGCGTGTCTCTAAATTATGTTATGAAATAGTGGCCTACATATCGTATATCTTTTTTATTTCCCTAATTCTTTTCATTTGGTTGTGTCAACAGAAAGTAACGCAATACTTTAATTTTATATAGTTTCTTATGTGCAACAGTTTCATTTGATGAAAGATGATTTCTTGATGTTCTACAAAGCATGCTTATGTTTTAAAATTAAACCACTGTTTTGTAAGAAAGTATAAATAAATAAAATATAAAAAATATTCTCACTTTAGGTTGCTCAGTGTACTCTGAGTTTGATGACAGTTTCTTTCTCTGTATGTAAAGGGGCAATGCTTTCAGTTTTGTGGTTTCAGTTGTCACTTGGTGTCTTGGTTACCATCTACCACCTGCTTTGTTCAGGTGTAATACCAGATCCTGTGTCAGGTAGACAAATGTGGAATCTGTTTGCCTAATGGCTGTTTGGTGGACATTTTAGGTCCCTTAATTTTTAGATCACAAAATCCTTAAAGATTTTTCGCAAGAATGCAACTGGAGAAAACTGCCCGCCCTGCATCAGCTTCAGGAAGATTGGAAAGCACACACATGATGAGGTATTCCTTATTCTCATGATATAGACAATCGTGTGAAAAAAATATTAAAACTAATCTTTGATTAGATGTTTTTTAATTGTTCAGTTGAGAGATAAATTTCAAACCTTTTTCTTTTTTTTTGACTTCTGTTTAAATCTAAAGAAATGTTTTCTGTTGTCATGGTTCTTAAAGCAATACTCAGAGTTGCTGGAAATTTGATCTCTGGAGAATACTTTTGCAATGTGTTGCAAAAGTATTCCTACCCCTTGATCTTTTTCACATTTTGTCATGCTACTACAAACTTAGATGCATTTTTATGAGATTTTGATGAGGAGAGCCTCTCAGTTGTCCCTTTGAGTAAGACTCTCTGTTACTTTAGGTGGACCGTGTGACAGTGTCAGTTTGCTGTGGTGGCCTGTTTTTTATATTCAAAAATGATAAATTGAACATCGCTCTGTGAGATGTCCAAAGCTTGGTATGTTGTTTTGTAGCCTAACCCTGTCACGATCTGTGGGACTTTGAGTTTTGTGTTATTGTTAGTGTTCCTTACTTGGCATATTGTTTATCTCTGGCATCCCTGGTGTTTATTTATGTTAAAGGATTTATTTGCAAAACAAGTTTTGGAAATTGTAAGTCCTTTGCCTTTTTACCTCATATCCTCTTCTTTGTGTTGGTTGAGCACAAAAACCTCAGTGAAAACACAGATCTTTCTGGCTGTGACATGACAAATTATGAAATGGTTTAAGGGGTATTCACACTTTGGCTGTATATTTCTACTGTTAAAAACAGTGAGACTCCATATCCCTAAAAAAGTTTGAATCAACACGAACTGTTTCATGAACTTCTTTCGCCTTCTGTAGGTAAGAGCCATAGCAAGTTTGTCAAAAGATGCAAACAAACATCTGATTATAATGTGACATCCAACAGCATCTTCTCTGAACTGGGACGTACAAAGCAGAGGATCAGGATAAGTGAAACACCAGCATGGCTGGAGCGAGAGCTGCTGAAACAGAACGATAGAAGACACTCAGTGGAAGAATCTAAAATCAGGAGACAACTGCAGCACTGTGCATTTTCAACTCGTCACTTTGAGGTACAGTTCTCAAACAAGTATCTCAAAAATTCCGCGCTAATTTAGTAGCACTGTTACTCAGTCGCCTTCTTTGAGGAGCTGCGACTTTTAGCCAGAAGATGTCACTAGTATGCTGCAGCGCTTCGGTTTCCCAGCTGGGTCTCAGCTATCAGAAAACGATATAATCCTTTACTAATTTGCATAAATAAAGTTCATGACCAGTTTGCACACAGCCTGACGGTACATCAGGCAGGGCAATCTTCCCAGAGCCCCGAAGCACTTCAAGCTATAGTTGAACTACGTAAAAGGTTTCCCAGGAAATTCGAATTTGAGTTTCTGAGCTGACAGGAACAATAAAATGATGCAGGAGGCTGGGCTGCCAATGCATGGCTCAAGTTTCTGGGTTCCCATTTCAGATGTCAGTCACACTCTCCTGCTTAATGTAGCAAGCAATGTGCCATAACAGATTAAGAGAAGCAGACTCAGGAGTTCAAAGTTATGCATCTCCTATGAAGGGATTTGGAAAGCAGTCAAGAATATGCGAATGCTCTCGCCATTTTCATCACTTTGAGTGATTAAACAGTTATCTTACAAATTCAGGGAATACCGTGGGGAGACTTCAGCTCTAGTTACATCCTTGAGGAATTAAGCTGTTTATCCCTGTTATTTATTAATGGTAGATCAAACAGCTTCCAAGATGAAGGACCAGTTGCTAGGAAACAGCTGAAAAACTTAGAAGAGTTGTTAACTCTGAGAGCATGGCCTGTTATCTGGCTGTATTACGCTCTGACACGCTCGTTAGGGTCATTGATATGCAAAGGTGAGGCCCTGTCCATATCTGCTGATTATTAATGATCAAATTCAGTCATTAATTTCTCCTTTTAGCACTCCGACTTTATGAACTGCCTGGTGAGTGGATCTGTGTAGACCCGAAATAAATGTTCAACTAAAATCCTTCAAGTGGCCGAAGTGTTTCATGAAGTTATCTCTATAATTGTGATTAATCCTTTAACGTCCGCTTCTCCTTTTCTCTCAAGATCAATGAAAAGATATCGTTAGCCGAACTCCAGGAACTGAAATTGTCCTTTGAGGTACTTTGAAAATTATACCTTTCAAATTTTACCCATGTGAAAATTATAACATCACATTATAATTTTCATACAAAGGAAACTGACGTGAGTGGGGCAGATGCAAAGAATTTTGGACATATACTGAAAAAGTGCTTGGATGTGTCCGACATGGTAAGAAAATAACTGTTTTTATATCATTTGACCATAATATCACAATATTGGCATACAGCCTGAAAGGTGATTTAATTATAATTTTTTTTTCACATTTTGTTTTATTAAAACAAACACTATTTCCATAGATTTTTTTAAAAATTTTTTACGTGAAACACCAACACAAATAAAAGCGTATAATTGTGGAGCACAATCAAGATTATGATTTTCAGAAGTCACCTGAAAGTAACTCAAAATAAATCTCATTTGCCACACACCATGTAGGAAACATAGCAAACAGGTCCACAGTAAAACATGGTGATGTGGGCATCATGTTGTGGGGATACTTTTCTTAATCACAGTTAGGGATAATATGAGAGTTGATGGAAGATCAATGTAGCTAAATATTTGGTCATATTACAAGAAAACCTATTAGAGATGGAAAAAGATTTGAGGCAGCTGGAGAGGCTCATCTTCCCGTAGCATAATTACCCTGAGCAAACAGCTTGACAAAAAAATTGCTGTTCAGATGCTCTTTGTTTAATTTTTTCTTAGCTTGAGGTATTTTAAAAAGAAAGGGAAAAAAAATGTCTCCATGGGTAAACATTTCATGAAAACATACCTCCAAATGAGGCTGAATACAAATTCACATCAAACTTTTCAAATTTAATTTGAAATTTGTCTTCTTTTTTTCATTTCCAGTTTGTGTTGGTCCATCTCATACAGTACCAATCAAATATTTTTTCAGTTTGTGGTTGTATGAAGGCAATGTAAATTCAGAGAAAAGGTTAATGATCTTTTTTCCTTTTTGTATCTTACAGAGCAATGAAGAGATATATAGTTTGTTTAAAAAGATCGATTACTCTGATCAAGGAAGGATTTCATGGGTGAGTCATATTCAAGTTCTGTTTGAGTATGAAAGAACATGGTATGAAATAAATCTGTAGATAAAAATGGCAATAATATTTGAACTGGTATTTATTGATCAAATGTAACTGGAACAGACATCAGCATAGTACCGTGGGTTATGGTTACCTCTGTAGCGTCAAGATCACCGTATATAACAGTCTTTGAATTTTACCTGGTAAGACATCTTATGAAACCGAGAAATAAGTAGTTGTTTGCACACATGAAGTAGTAGATACATAATTAAGGATGTAAACCAGTAAATCTCCACATGTTTGGACACTTTTCACAAAGGCTAACAGACAGGGATGTGATGTGTGATGCAGATGGAGTTCTCCACCTATTTGCTCCAGCAGTACGAAGCAAAGGTGGAAACTGTGAGACGTAGGAAGCAGGTGGCCCTTCATTTGCCAGCCATCATGAACAATGGCAGACATGGCGTTCCTGTAGTCAACATCCACTCCACCCACGATGGTGGCGTGTTAACAGTGAGAGAAGATGGATTCGTTTGTCATTGGAGTCCTGACCTTAAACCTCAGAGGACCAAGCACATGTTTGTAGGTATTAGCTTTTAGAATTGCTCCTGGAATGTTAATTAATTTATTAATTAAGGACTTTTTAGAAAAATCTATTCTTAAAACACTAAAATCCTTCAAGTGGCCAAAGTGTTAGCCAGTTGAAGGCCAACACTTCAAGTGGCCACAGTAGGAAGAAAAACATCTCAAAGCAAAAACAGAGAATATTCATACCTATTTAATATATTGTAATCTTAATGAAATATTAATTTATTTCCATAGCTCAATATACACACTGTAACTCAATATATTGCTTGATTACTCACATGCTTATTTTTTAAGCCTTTATTTCAGTGAACTATAATTGTTTTTCATTTAAAGCTACATTACGTTTAAGCTCAGAATATTAAATCAGCCCAATGAAAACACAGTTTTGTACAGAAATCAAACCTTGTTTGATTTCTGTACAACGTTTCTGATTAATTAAATAAAACTAGACATGTATATTACAGGGATTCAATTCTTTTTAGCCTTTCTATAAACTATGACCTTATAATAAAGTTAAGTTATTGGTTGATGAACTTTTTATAAAATGTCCTCAATGCAGATGCAAACTGATGCATGGTGGGAACAAAATATTTAATAGAAAGTACCTAAAAAGGCTTGGACAAAATGGTCAGAAATATAAATGTACGACATCCCAAAGGGATGAAATGAGAAATGTCTAAAACTTTTCTTTGGTTTTGTTGATATGTCTTTCATAAATAAATTTGTTTCTTTTGTGTAGCTAAATTTTAAATTTTGTTGTTGGTGTTGGAACTTCCCAAGGGATGTCCTATTTCTATAGACCGGTGTGCATATCCATGCCAACAAAACAGACCTTTAAAGACATTGGTCCAGATGACAGGTTGTTATTCAAATATTGTTAGTGATTTATTGTCTACTCTAACACTGAAGTTAATAAAATTAAATAAATTCAAGTTTATTTGTATGACACATTTCAGCAACAAGACTGTTCAAAGTGCTATGCATCATAAAAACATAAGTCATCAATTATGAAACAAGCAGTAAACATTACATTTTGACAAAATGTCATCATTAAAATCATCATTAAAAATGTTGATCAATGTTTCACTTACTACTAAACAGGTAGGGTCCAAAGCCTTTAAATTAGTTGAGAACAGTACAGATATATTGTAATTTGTTTTGAACAAAACTCTGTTCTCAATTCTATTAAAGACATTTTAATTGTTCCTGTTTTTAGAGTCAGGGATCTGGCAAAAGAAGTTCAAAGTGGATAACTGATTTCACTATGATGTCAGAATACAACAAGCTGATGATCGGAACAGGGTGAGAACTTTTTATTGACCTCACTAATGTTCTTTTTCATTATTGAGAGGCTGGATTTAGATTTAATCTGCTTGAGCACTTTATTTTTCAGGGATAGTGAGATTCAGTTTTATGAACTTTCCACTTTAGAGCCTTACTGTCAGATCAGCGGCCTGGAAACTATACCTTTAACTTTAAGCTACAGGTGAGCTGCATAAGAAGATCTTAAAAATTCTTCTACAGTTCTTTACCTAATGTGTGTTTTTATTTTGTTTGTTTGCTGTGCAGCTGCATTGGCTCTGATAAATGTTGTTTTCTATATGGAGACATGGAGGTAAGTCCTAATCAAATTACATAACCAATATGCAGTGGTGTGACATCACAAGCCATACTTGTAGGAATACTTTTAGTTGAGGAGTATTATTTTCCTTTCACCTGAGTACAACCTTTGTTGGTAACGTCTCGGATGCAAAGATTTTGTCCTACTGTTGTTTTCTGTCTTTTGAGCCTGTTGTGCCATTTGGAGGGCAACTTAATATACAATTTTCTAATCCCTTGAAATAGCTTGTACTTCAATACATAAGTCAAGAATGACAAAACACAGTGAGAAAATATTTGTTTCTATGTCTTAACTTGCTCATTTGTAGGTAGGTTATTTATTTACGTATTTTTTTTATATAATAGTTAAATATGTCAGATTTTGTACATAATTCCATGTTTTGCACCTTAGGTTGCACTGTTAAAACATTTTAAAGTAAGGTTTCTTTTACATCACTACAGATTTTTGTGTCACTGTCGACTTCTGTAAAAATGCAAGCTCTTTGCAGGAGGCCGCTAATGTGTCTATGTTTCAGGGATGTTACACCATCATTTTGCTGTTCCCTGCCGAGGACACCCTCAGGTAATGTTGCTTTTATGAGTATCTACTACCTTATTAATATTCATTTAGCACCATTACACATTTTTATTCCGTAATCAGAACTGTAAGAGACATAAGCAGCGCATTAATTTCCATTTGTATTGAGTTTGAATATTCTTAAGCAAAGTGACCTTTCATAGCAGGGGGGGGCAATGGCACTCAGAGAGGCCTTTCATGCAAACTTCTACATCAGAATCGAAAGAGGATAATTAAAAACCACAATAAAAAATAAATCTTTCTGTTTAGGAATTAAGACAGCTACATGAAAAATAATTAATGTTATTGTCTTAAATGGGCACTTTTATCAATGGTCAGTATTCATTATTTTTTATTATTGTTATAATTGTGATGCTAATTAAAAGATGACCATTAAAGCATCATAGATATTGTTGAACTCAAACAAAGAAAAGAAAGCTTGAGTGATAAATAGGACAACAAACTATGTGAGATACGACCCTTTAAAAAAGGAGAATAATAATTAGTTTTCAAAAACAATAGGGACAGCTTCTTCCATAATTTTAAAATAATGTTTTTGACGGTGTGAAGGCAGAATCTCCTGTGTGTTGGAGCCTTAAGACAGTTGGAAAGCATCAGGGTAATTGAAATCACACAGCATGATAATTAGGAAATATGCAAATAAAGTAAGAACTTTATACCGAACACTTAGATCTAAAATCAGTCTGAACATAGAATCTGCCAAAAAAAAAAAAATACTTTCACCTGTGGTTTTTATATTTGACATGTGATGTATTCTCAAGACGCAACAATCTTTGGTACAGGAATTATCAGTAAATTATTATATAGCTTTATTAAAATAAAAAGCTGCGCTGAATGTCTGTGAACCCTAGACATGAGTTGATATAAACTAGCTGCTAATCCATCCCAATTGCAGTTTTTCCCTAAATATTTTGAGGACCCGTTAAGAGGTGAAATGAGCCATCAAAAGTAGACTCATTCGCTTGACTCATGCCATGTCTTTCACAGCTGAGGAATTATTTTGAGGCTGTACATAGGACTAGTGGGAGACCTTATAATAAAAACGTAGAGACGATGGTTATGTCGCCGCGTCTACACAAACACAGTATGTGAAGGAAAATTATGCCTTTGCCTCGCTGCAGGTCTCACCAATCAAACACGTTATGTGGTGTGCAAGGCTGAGTCTCTCAGATGATCATTTTCAAACTTGAATGAATTACTGAACTTCTCCTTTCACAGGTTGTGGAACAGATTACCAAAGGCTGGAAATGTGCCTAATATTGCTATTAAAAATGCTGTGCTTTCCAAAAACGTGACATTTGTCAGATGGAAGGTTCATCATGAATGGGTGACACAGGTAAGGTTGTCTTCTATTTTTGTCTCCTTTTTTTGGTTGTTTCAAATTAATCTTAAATTTGAGTTCTTTTAAAAATGACTTTCCAAATTTATTGACATTTTAAAGCAAAATGCAGTTTTTCTGAGTTCTTTTTGTAATCACTTTCAAGAGATACAACATTTTTGCTTTTGCTTTTTGTTCTAAGAATCAAAAGTCTCCAGAGGAAAAGAGGTTTTAAACATTTTTGCTTTAAATATTTTTACAGCAAAATTAGTGTCTGGTCTCTCTGGGCAGAGCCATCCTGAAATTGTAGGAGGTCCAGAGAAGAATTTAATTTGTCGTCGACTTCCAGTTTGAATTTAACACACGCTGTGCATAAAATGCCTTTTTGAACTGAATAACTAAAAAATTAGTTTTTGATCATATTATTCAGCTATGCTAGGCTTCATTTCATTTGCATACATTATAGAGACTAGGCTTGATCAAGCTACCAGTGATTCAGTGATTCAGTCCAGTTGGCCCTCATGTTTTTTAAACCTGATAAAAAAAATCTGCCAAGCCAATAATATTTTACAAGTCTTCTTGTGTTTTGGCTTTGTTTCTTTAGATGAAATTCTCTCACCGTTGGAGTCCTTCTTTCACCTTAAAAATAACTCACCTTGTTTTCCATTTTATTTTCAGCCTGTATTGAGTCTAAAGCCAAGTCAAATATCTGTCCACCTATTTTCTATATCCCCCTAATCCTTGTTTGTTGAGTATATGTGCCTATTTCTAGTCAATGGTCGAGAGGCGGGATAAACCGTGCACAGATTGCTATTCTGTCACAGGGTACAAAGGCACTCAGGACAGAGCCATGCGTCCAAACACTTATTCAGAATGGATCAGACCACAGGGCCTTCCTACTTTGACACAGCAGTGCTCTATTATGCAGCTCCAAAAAAAAAAGGTTATTGCTGGAGATAATTTGTTGCAACAATTTAGAAACTAAAGATTTTTTTGAGTTGAATGATTTCATTTCTCAGAATGGTTTCTGAGAAACTTGGTGTAGCTGCCGGGTTTGGGTTGGTGGGTGTGGGGACATGGTTGGGGTAGAAGAGGGGTTAGCGTTGGGAAGGGGTTTGAGGATTTGTGTAATGCTTTGTTGGGCCTCTCAGGGGCTTCTGGTTGGATGGGCTGGCACTATATCCCTTCTTCTTTGGTTCCTCTGCGTTCCAGCCAGGTGGTCAGGTGTTCCTCTCCGGAGTGTTGGACAGTCTTTCCTCCGAGGTTTGGTGTGGGCACCTGGCTGCCATGGTCACTTCTGAGCTTGGCTTGCAATAGGGAATGTGGCAGTGGGGCTGGATCAGGGGTTTGGTGTCCTGCATCGCTCCCTGTGCCTCTTTGGCCCTGGAACTGCTGATAATGTGCTTCGCTGCTGCCCTACCTCTCTGTCTTGCATATAGCTAATCTGTCAGGGGGCTTAGAGCTGCTACCTTCCCTTTGTTGCTCTTGGGCACTGTGTTGCGAGGTTTCTGCCAGTTTTACCATTCTAACAAGGTTGCACCTCCAGGTGACACATTCATGCAGACACATATGCATCCACATACACACACACCCTTACAAATTACCCATATGGTTAAAGGTCATTCTGACACCAGTTTCACTTTCATCAGTGTGGCTTGTCCACTAAATCACATAGATAAGAAACAATGAGATATTCCTTTTGTAGATCAAAACTTTTTGGATACAAATAGTTCTAATAGTTTCTTTACCTGTTATGCAACGAACAAGTGCATTCATGTCTTCTTTCATGTAATCTGGTTGTAAGATCAGTAATATTTAGTCATTTTAGTTAATATTGTCAATATATAACACGTATTTGCTTAAATTTTAAAATGTAAAATTCTTGTTCAGCGTGTAAGTCTCGCCAAACGTAGGCAGACACAAATGCCTTTCTTGTTGTTTGTTTCTAGACATTCTCCAAATTTTAATCATGACAACTAATACCAGCATGTAAGACCTGCACAAATAAAAAAATAAGCATACAAATTAATGACACGTCAAATAAATTAGTAAATCAACAGGAAAACAGCAAAGGAAGTTACAAAAGTCCAACTGTAAATATTTTAAGTTCCAGGTTTATTCTCATTTTTTCCACACAATCCTGTTAATTCTCTCTGAAGGAAAGTTTACATGTTTGACAGTTGCCAAAAAAAAAGAATAATCATTTTAGCTGTGATAATTCTGAAATACAAACGCTTGTCTCTTTTTTAGGTAAAATATTTTCACAATTTTCAAGCTGTTGTCTCATCATCAAATGAAGATGCCTCTTCTCTTGTTGTAGGTAAAGCCTTTTTATTCTGATTTCTGGCTTTCTTTCTTCTCACAATAAAAATTAACCTAGAATAGTAACTTAGCTATTAAACACTTAATGTTGCACATTTACGTTGTTCTCTTTGGGCTGTAATGGAATTAAGCATAGTGCAGGACATTGGTCAATCTGTTTGGAGATCTATGAGGGATGACTCATGATCTATCACAAATTCACCAATCAATGCCAGTCTGTCTGTTTATGTGATCACCTTGTATGTGGGCGTGTTCACTTGCAAGCTTGGTCATTTATTCTGATAATGACTTACCCTCGCTCCAGAAGCACACTTTGATTGATGCTAGCTCTTGTAGTGTGATGCTTTTCCTTTTTTCCTCTCTCTTCTCGAGGCTGCATGCTGCCTTCAACAGATTCTGCACAGAAGCTCAGGGAGATCAGAGAGGTGTGCTACGAGGGTAAAAACAGGAAGATCCAACTAAGCTGGACTCCACATGTCCGTGCATCTGGGGATCAGACCGTTTTTTCTATCTGCAAAGGTGTGAAGGCTTTTGACCTTTGTCAGAAGCACAGTTTGCTGGTGACCGGCGGCCTGGACAGACTCATACGCCTGTGGAACCCACATTTCTCAGAGTGAGGAAAATGAATTCAGATGGCCATTTTTCAGACAAGCATCATTAAAATTAAATTCACACCTCCTCCTGATTCAGTTAATTTCTCCTTAGAAAAAACCACTGGTATTTTAAAAGGCCACTCTGCTCCCATTTTCTCCCTCTGCATCTCATCAGAGGACGGTCGGATCTTTTCTATCTCAATGGACAGCACTGTGAAGGTGATTCATGAGTTTTTTCATCAATATTTTAGTTAAAATCTTAAAAGTGGAACGCATTTTAAAGATTTACATATAGACATTGCTAAAAATGATCCAGAAGTTGTACAACACTCTACATATTGAACTATACATGTTTTTGCCTAAAATAATCATGCATTTTACCTTTCATTTTGTATTCTAAGTCCTACATTTGGAATCAGAATATAGTGTATTGATCCCCAAGGAAAAAGCGTCACTGTTTCAAATGCTATTTGACAATTACAAATATAACCATATCTGATGTAAAATTTATTTTAAAATATACATGCAGAAGTATGAAAATCAAACTTAATATTTACAAAATAAAATAAAAATAAGTGCACCTTGAAAAAAAAAATGTTTTTAACATTTACCTTTTGTATATTTTGTAACACGAATACTCTACAGTCTTCAATCGATTATAAATGAAAGGCCTTTTGAATTTTTTGTAACACGAATACTCTACAGACGTCAATGGATTATAAATGAAAGACCAAAAGAAAGCATCATATAACTGCGAAGTGGAGCGAAATTCACTTTTCAATTTTTCTTCACAAATAAAAACTCTGAAACTGTGACTTGCATTGGTATTCAGCTCCCCTGAGTCAATACTTTGTAGAAACACGTTTTGCTGCAAGTTTTATAGGCAATATCTCTTTACACTGCTTGCCTTTTTTGTCCATTCTCCTGTGCAAAATATCTAAAGCTTCATCAGATTTCATAGTGACCTTGTAGCCACTTGAAAAAAAACGTTCACACGTCAACCACCTGGTTTCATTGTGATTATGTTTGTTTATTGATTATCTCAAACAAATGTCTGAGGCCTCCACGGAACAGAACAGCCGAGTTTAGAGTGAGATTAAATTACACACAGGGGATCTCTGCTGAGTAATTAGGCAACCTCTGAAGACAATTGCTTGCATTGGATTTTATTTGGACTAAAGGGGGCTAAATACAAATTCACCCAAATATTTACAGGTTATTATTTGTAATGTATTATTTCCTCTTGTTCACATCCATGCACTACTTCTGACTTAAAATTTCTCCTAAATACATTGAAAATTTTAATGGTTTTAAATTTAGTTGTAGACTCCGTCACATTAGTACATTTTTAAATCTCACTGTGCTCTCCCGTCAGATTTGGCACATTGAAGATCAGTGTTGCCTGATCACAGCCGACCCCACAGCCAGCGGGATTCACGGCGATGTATCTGCATTCTCTTATTCCCCTGCCATGAGATCTCTGTACATCGCAGCAGACTGCATAGCTGTTCTCCCCTTGATGTTGAGGTTGGTTGTTTTGCCTTTACACTCAGTTCTGTTCTATTTCTAGATACCAGTGTACTTTAAAATACATAAAAAATGTTCCTTGGGTGAACTGATCCAAAGGGGTTGACACATTTATATTTGATAGTGTCTGCTGCTCCCTGATCTTAATATCACTCTCATTGATTTTATCTCGTCTTTGCCCCGTCAGGCCAAAACCTCACAGTCGCATCTCTGTTTCTCATGATGAGGCTGTAATGTGCTGTGGCTACAGCGAGGAGTTCCGGCAGGTTGTGAGCTGCAGCGAGGAGGCTGTGAGTTAATAAGTGCCGCAAATGTATTCATACTCCCTTTAACTTCTTTAAAATTTTTCCTACATTAAATTAGAAACGTTAGTATTTCTCCATATGACTACGATAAGCCATACACTTCATAAAACTGGGTTTTATAGACAAGCGGCCAGAAAAAATCCTTTACTTACAGACAAAAACAGAAAGGCTCGTTTTGAGTTTGCCAAAAGGTGTCTAGGAGACGCAGTGGCAGTTTCTGATATGGATAACATTGGAAATCATCCAGGGTGGCATCTTGTGGAGGGCAGCACACAAGGTGATTGTGTGCACTATAAAATAATCAATTTTAATTCCAGGTTGTGAGGCAAGAAAAGACAAAAAAAAATGCCATGTGGGGTGAATAACTTCACAGGGCACTGTACTTTGTTTTTCCCTGTCACACAATGTAGTGGTTGTGATGTAAAAAAAAAAAAAAATGGACTAAGGAGAAGCACTTAGTCCACTTTCTTTTGGTGCAGAAACATACACTGTGATAAATAAAAATGTATGTATTTTATAGTATTTTTGGTTGTAGGTGGTGAAAGTCTGGGAATTTGATACTGGGAGACAAGTTTTTGAGTTTACTGCATTACCAGACCTGACCAGCATCACCTGCATGACATTTGACATTAAGGGAAGAAGGTATGGGTATTTTTTTTATAAAAAAAAAAAAATGTATGCATCGGTTTTATAATATGCTTTTGCTTCTGTAGACTCATCACAGGAGGAAGCAATGGATACATAAAGTTATGGAACTTCAACAGTGGCCACTGTATAAAGACATTAAAGAAAGGTGGGTATAGTTTGTTTCATCACTGTAGAAAAGGATATATATGAAATATATATATTTTTTTCATTTCCCATCAGAGGGTAAATGCCATCAGGTGTGTGACTGCACCTTTCTTAAAGTTCAAGGAAATTCGTGAGTAATGATGTGATATTTGACAATTGTTCAGTATAACTTTGATTCCATGCTGAGTTTGTGCAATTTCTGTCTGAAGATATGTGGTTGCTGTCGGAAGAGACCGGAGGATTGACATTTATTTAGTGAGTAAATGTCAGAAACCAATGTATCTTATTTTTGTGTTTGTATTTTGAAATCTCATTCCAATAAGTTTTACAATTGCACAGTTCTTCCATTAGTTAATTTCATTTGCATTTTTGCATTGTTATTGGGAGCTGAACTTATTCAGAATACAAGCAGAATTTGATTAGGAACTACTCAATAGAGAAAGCTATGCACACTTTCATCTAACTCTTTTTTTTTTTTTTAAATCAGGTTTTGTCCCCAATGATTTTACTAATCCTTTCTATTCATATAGGGAGATAAAAAAAAAAAAAGCTAAATGACTTTTACTGAATATCTGAATTTTTTCAGGATTCTCCTGAGGAACTTTATCATGTCCAGAGACCACAACCTACATGGAAAGACGATTTGGTGAATATAAGCAGAAAGTTGGTTCAATAATAACTTTATTATTGATGTTCATGTGGACCAAAGCAATAATCCAGTTGGCTTTTATAGTTTTTTTTTTTTTTTGTGTATTTTGTTCAAGGTAAAGAAGAGATTTAATGTTTCATAAATAAATTACTATAGTATTTACAGGCATAACTATATTTTATTTAACTTGTTTGTGAATATAATTAAATCCAACTACGAGAATCCCAAAATCACTGCTTAATCCTCTCTTTTGAAGTACCATGGTTACTTGTTTACGATTCTCCTTAAATAAATTTTTGATAATGGTGATTATCTTTAATTTGTGGTTTCTTCTGTTTGCATCTTCTGTTTACTCTGAGCTCTAAAAAACAGTAAACGTTGATGCTGACTGAGGATTTGCTCTAAGGTATAACAGAGAAGCTCATTTGTACACATTGTACTGTGCAGGAGAAGTAAAGGCATTGCTCTACCTCCATTGCTTAATTTGCCTTTCAACTTGAAGGACTTTTACTTAGATAAAGACACAGATTCACAGAGGACACTGTGTTTGAAAATATGTTCTGAAAATTGTATTTTGGTGAGTGGAAAACTCAGATAGGTTAAGAAGACAAACCTTTCTTGTTTTCTTTCTTGTAGAACAGCAATGAAAGGAATAAAAAGAAAACAGTGAAAGACTTTCATCACTGCTTCACTGTTTTCTTTTGTCCAAGATTATTTATTCTTTATGTATTCATGACTTCTTTGCACAGTCGCTCCCCTTTACTTGCATAAAAACATTTCATTCAGAAAACAAATATTGCTTTTGTTTGGATTTCTACTTCTTTCATTAACGTTTTTTCCAGTTAATGTGCTTTTTTTAATGACTGGATTTTCCTGTGTCCAATAAGGGTTAAAAACTCGTAATGATCATCTTTGTGTGTTCAATTTTTGCATTCTTCCTACAAGATGCTAATTTATTTTGATGATCAAACCTCCATATTTTCTGGAAATTCACGAAAGCTGAAATAATATAGGTCTTGATTTGGAAAACTGAAGCGAGTGAAAAGAAAATCCTCCAAAAACTACAATCAAAGAAGTTTTATAATTTATGGGAAATAAAAAACATTGAAGGAATTGATTTTTTGACTTATTTGTTTGAATCAGAAATATATTTCATCATAACTTATGTTACCAGCAGCAGAATTCGCAGCGAATTTTACCTCAAAAATCTTTTATTGTTTTGTTTTTGCTTGAGTAATTTCTTTGAAATATATTTAAAACACAAAATTGCATATTTGAATTGCCAAATACTGGATGAGTTATGCTTTATGCACCACCCAATACATTTTCTCAAGCGTCAGACAGCAGACGGTGGTTCCTCTATCTGCTTTTGCCTCAGTAATGCATTTAAGTTATCTCTGTCTGCAGGCCGCTGCTCTCTCTGGAGGGAGAGCTGATTCTCACTAATGCTGTATGATCCATTGGTTGAGGTGACTTTCAGAGACCTCTTTTACATTGAAACTGGTGGTTAGATTCACTCACATATAAGCCCATTATCAGTTCAGAAATATTGCATTACCATCACTGAGAAGCAAAGTGACCCCGTTGATTATCTACAGAGGGCCTTACTGAAACCTTTCATTAGTGGCTTGCAGGAGGAAGATCAATGGTTTGTTTTATATGTATGACTCTCCTTCTCTTTAGCCTCCATGTCTCACTCTCGCTGTGATTTTTTCTGTTTGGTTTTGTGAGCCCAGTTTCAAATCATTTAGTGTTAACCCAGCAAGCTCTTAATCCAGTTGTTGTACACTTGAACAGAATATATTAAGCACATTGAAGACTGGTTGGTATTTACTCTGAGAAAAAGCATATTTTCCATGACTGCCAGTTTGCAAAAAAGCAAATACACCTTTGCTACTTCCTATGGATTTAGAGAAAATAGCAGCTAAGTGATGCCAATCAAATGAACTTATTAATTATCAAGTGTGATCACCTCTGTAATAGCATATTACACCATGCTTAAACGGAAAGACATCAGCAATGACTATTAGAGAAGCAGTTATACCTTCTGATCAATCCAGACAGGGTTATGAGGCCATTTATGAACAATTTGAAGCCTGTTATTCTGCAGAGAGAAAGGTCATTGGTAGAGAAAGGTCATTGGAGTGGTGGGGAGGAAGCTTCTTATCTCTGAAAACAATATGACACTATGATTTAGTTTTGTAAAGTTGAATCTTAACAAACCAGAGAAGCTTGTGTTGTTATACTGATGGATACGATCAAAATAGAATTGTTTGGCTATGTTAGGAACATCGTAATGCTGTAAAGCAAGTGTGAAATGTGAGGCCATCTTTTTGACAACTGAAGCTTGGTTGATATCAGCTCATCAATAGGGCAATGACCCCCAAACACAGCAGTAAATCTACAGCAGAATGTCTAAAAACAAACAAGAACAAGGTGTTGCAAACCTCCATGATATCAAGCAGTTTTGTAGAGAATAGTGTACCAAAGTTTCCCCACAATAATGTAAGAGATTTAATAAATCATACAGAAAAAACAATTTCAAGTTATTTCTACCAAGCTACAAGCTGTGGCATCATGATTTGTTTTGCCCATGACTGTAGATAAATTGAAATATTTTTCATCCAGCAATCTTTTCATGTGCACAATACGACAGCAATTTCTGTTTTTCAATAGTAACTTTGAGGACTGTACCTGATGTGCTTCATTCTATTAATTTCTTAAATGAAAAATATTTTGATTGACTTCTTGCTTGTTTTCTTTATTCACAAAGATAAACAGGAAGGTGCTCTTCTTTTAAACACATCAACTGGAAACTTAAAAGATAAAATAGTTAAACCTGTTTTCTACACAAAAGACAGATGAAGTATGTCAAATGTTTGAGATGCATAAACTATAAAATCCATACTTACTGCAGAAATATGATAACTCCTGAATAAATGTTCTGCTGAGTGTTTGATAACATTTGCCCCATTACCAACACTTTATGTTTTCTGTCCACAAGCTATTTTATGCTATTAAAAAGTTACTTTGCAGTCCATTTAAAGAGATTTCTTCTCCCTAGCTTTAATGCACTTTTATATTTTGTTAGAATGACTCATTGTGATAAGAAAAAGTCAAATTCGGAGCTGTGGAATAAACTGAACTGTTTAAAAAGATGGGTTTTTCTGTGCCTGCAGAAAAATGGCCATACAGAGGACATCCTTTGTGTGGTGCAGTGTCCTCCCTCTCTTCTGGCCACCGGCAGCTACAACGGAGAGATCATAGTTTGGAACACAGATTCTGGGTCTATAAACTGTCGGTTTGTTGGGCCTCTTTCAGCTGAAGATCACAACACTAAAGGTGATTTAGAAGCTATAAAGAGAATAGGTTGCACAATGAAATGGGATTAAACCTCTGAAATATATTTTGTTTAACAATAGGCCTGGACACAAGTGTTCCAAGCATGGTTTTTATCAGAAACTTAAGATTGCTGCAGCTGTCTACAACTACTGCTCTCCTGACATCTGGAGTCAGAGGTTAGCCTTGGAAGAAGCCATAATAATACATGACCTTATTTTACAACTTCCCACGGTTTATTTCATCACAGCGTTATTTATTCATTTGGTTTCTTAAAGGGTGGGTAAATCTCTGGGATGTGCTCAGTGGACGGAAGCTTGTGAGCAGCTTCAAAGTTGTGAGACATTTAAAATTTATCTTATTATTTTTTTTTATTTTATTTTTGTCTCCCAAATGGCAGAAAAAAGATGTAGAAAATCCATTATAGACTACTTTGCTTAGCATTACTATTTTTTGTTGAGAAGAACATGTAGATATCTTTCCTGCAGGTAAATATTGTACATCTCATGTTCTCTCTGGGTTTTGTGAGATGGGTGAAGTATGAGACACAGAGAGTTGCTAAAACTGAAATAAAAAATGGTGCTATGAGAAATTCCACTGATGAAAGAAACATTGAGAAAATGTGTAAAATTAAAACTAACTAGCCTTAGTTTTACCTTTTTAAATTTTAAATCTTTATCAGGACTTAGTAAGGATTGTTACAGCTTAATTAGATTTTAAATCAAGCTAAATACAACCCTTCTATGAACAATAGTAAATTCCATGTTATGTATTACACTGCCACTATTTTATATAAGTCTAGCTAAAACATGGAGTCAGTATGTAATTCCCCTTTTAAATCACTACTACCGCAGTCTTTCATTGCGGTGGTAAAATTTGACCCACTTTTCTTTGTGCATTTTCAGTTCATTGAACTCTTGAACTTTGCTCTGTTGAAACACTTTGCCTTTTTATTTATGTATTTATTTTTTTGTCATACCCCAGTAGATTTTCAAATGGCTTCCTACCATTTGTGCTGACTGGCTGTGTTTAATCTTTATTGTATGTGAAACATTGTATTATTATGTCTGAACAATTTCTTATTTGTCTTGTCTTTTCAAAAGAAATTGTCCCAGAACTCATTTTATGTGTTCAGCTGTGACCTTTTAGAGAGAGGGATCTTTCGCCATACTTTTTTTTTTTTTTTTTGCATGATCTGTTGAGAGTTCTTTTCTATCTTTCTCTCTTCTTACTCATAATGTTTTCTTTAATTTGAAAGATTGATTTGGAAAATAACTGTCTCCTTTATTCTACTAATCTTTGTTAAATGACAATTACAGTTTGCATTAACGGACTAATATGTAATGCTTTTTGTTTTGGGTCTGACATTACATGTGTGCCACATAGTCGAAATATCAACAAAAGATAACAAAACTGTACATCACTGATGAGAAGACTCTGCTGTATGCTGCTGACAGGATGGGTTACATCTATATTTACAACATGGAGACGTTTGATCCAGAGCAAAGGTCACCCAAAGGTTGGTTTCCCGTCTTCCCTCACTTTTGACTTTAATTAGGCCTGCAGTGAAACTGTGAAGATAGATATTGTTTATGAGACATTTTTTCTCAGACTTTCTGTCTCTCACTGTTGTTTTTTTTTAACAATTCACTCAGCTGAACATTTCTGGCGCGCCCACACCAGCTCAATTACCAGGTATGTAAGATAAAGAAAATACACAGTGTACCCTAAAGTGTGTTACAAAATCATCATGTCAGATGACTGGTTATGTTTTTTAACACCTAACTTTTAAGTAATTCCTCCAAAATGAGCTAATTATTTCCAGTTCACTGTGTCGGTAGCAGCAGCAGGGTAATGTTCTGCAGCTGTAAGCACAGTGTGAAACAGTGTGTGGGAAGGTCTTCAGCTGACAACATGAGCAGCCTGTGACGCTGCCTTTAAATGCTAACTAGAGTTGTCGGGTTTTTGTACTTTTTGAGAGCATTTCAAAATCTGACCTTGTTATTGAACTCTGTGTGTATGATTGAGTTTTCAGTAAGAAAACTGCCATCTGGTGTTTTATCATGTTTTTAAGTTTTTTTTTTTTTTTTTTCTGGTCCAGCTTACAGATTGTCACCAGTGATCAAGTGGTGCTTACTTCATCCACTGACCACACTGTGAGGCTCTGGAGTGCACGAGGAGAATTCATCGGTGGGTGTCAATAGTTGCAATTCAGCCACTTATTCTAATCTGCTGTATTATTAACAATGACTTCCCAGCTGAACCTTTGACCTCGACTATTTATAGTGCAAATCGCTCACAGCATTTATCACACATTTCCTGTCAAAAGTATTCCTCCTGTAGAACCTCTCTATATCTTGTAATGCTAGATCCACAAACTTGGATGTAGTTTGGGGGGATTTTGTGTATGGAAAGAATAATGGTTTTTGAAACTTCAACATAAACCCCTTAAAGACCTGCATTTGTACTAGGCCCTTTAATCTTATGGCTCTTAAAATAAAACCCACCACATGGTGGTGACGACGTTGTCCTTCAGTCAGGTTAGAGTTCATGGGAAGATGGATGGTGGAGCTAAAATACAGATAAATCTTGGCGGCTACAAAAGAATTGAGATTTAGGATAGTGAAGGAGGGATAACTAAACACATAAAGCTAAAATGTGTTGGTGTAGGTCAAAGCATATGTGTGAGTTAGAATGACCTAGTCAAAATAAAGACTTAAATCCAATTTAGACACTGGTAAAAGCTGAAAATTGATGCTCAAATATAGTGTTGATTCAATCTAACCAAGCTTTGTTTTAGACGAACAAATGGGCTAAAATGTCAGGGTCTAGATTTTCAAAGGTTGTCGAAATCTTCATTAACCCTTTCATGCATGAATTGTGCTCCTTTGTGTCAGAATTTTTTTCCAATTTTTTTTTTTTTTTTTCTTAAGGCATAAAAACAAGGTAGGAAATTTTTATTTTTATTTTATTTGTTTTAGGTGATCAATTGTAATTTTCTCCAAATACAAAGTTGTTATTTGAAGAATACATCTGTAGTATTGTTCTTTAGGGGTTATCTGATGTCACAATATTTTTTTTTTTTTTACCTACAGGAGTCGTCTACAGTAGAAGGAGGGTCAGATCCAGTGGGCATGCTGTTTTGTCTGTCAGCCTTATTGGATTTAACAAAAATAATTTCTTGCATTTGCAGCTGATGGCCAGTAGTTGATGGTGTATTTTATGATGCATTGGGTCCACGTCAGTGGTCTGTTGCATTTATAACATAAAAATCCACAAGAAACACAAGAAAATGGCTTTTAGATGGCTGTCCACTGTAGTGACCACTATGCATGAAAGGGTTAAAGGGTTACTGTAATGCAGTAAGTTGGATCTTTAAAGTATTGACTGTGTAGGTCTGTCATATAAAATCCAATTAAAGTATGCTTAAATTCGTAGCCGCAAGTTGGTTGCACTGTGAAAAAAATGTCAAATAAAATAAAGGTATGAATACTTTTCCAGATGCAGAACATGTTGACCTGCCTTGCCTTGAATCAATTTTCAGTATTTACATTTTGAGCAATAGATATAAAACTTTCAAGAGCTTGAGCCTGAATAAAAGCAGCCAATAACAAAGCTCTGACTTTGTCACACTGGAGAAAGATCTGTTCTAAACCTCTCAGCCAAACACGAATCAGTCATCAAGTATATAAATTAGGTGTCAAAAGCGTAAGAACATGAGCTGTGTTATCTCCTTTGGCAAGCCGGGAATGTGGCCGACAGGGAGAAGATTGACTGATCTCTCCAGATAGTGAGTTTAACAACTCTTGAAAGATGAATCCATACACCTTTAAAAAGAGCACAGCTGTTTATGATGCACGTTGCGATCTCACTTTGAACCATTTGTCAACTAAACACCACTCTATTGATTTTTGCATGACAACCAGGTAGAAGCAGACATTCTGCATTCAAAGAAATCAAACCCTTAGCACTGTTATTTTTAAACTAAACTTCAGGAGAAGGGCAAAAGTCAGAAAAAATTAATTAACCTTTAGTAGATTTATGAATGTAAAGAAAAGTTAAATTTTTATCTAGGACAGCACAAAATGTTCTGCACATCACAGCACATTGCAGGGAAAGTCATTCAGAAATATGACATTTTAATAAGCTGCAGTTTTACAGTCAAATTTGTTCAGCACCATTAAATGCAATTTATTAGAACATACGTTAAAATGTGATTTTCCATCTGCAGGGACATTTGGCCAGCCAGAGATGTGGAGCGTCCAGATTCCCTCATCCTGGATTCATCCAGGTGTCCCCTATGAGGTTCTGATTGATCCTCTCAGTATGCCACATCATGATATTCTGAAGAGAAAGTCTCATCTCTCCGAAGCCATCAGGTCTGACGTGACTGAGACTGATAGAGGCGAACTGAAGGTGAGCTGCAATATTTCAAAAATGATTACCTGAGCTCTTCCTTTCTTTGTCTCTTTTTTACTGTCACACTGCACCGATGATCCTTTGAATTTCATCAGTTACGCTGACAATGAGGGAGATTTAGGAGCACATTTCACCCAGAGGAATAGGAGTCTGGCCTGGATTATAACCATTTCAATAGAACAGACCGCTCCACACATGTACTGCCTGTTTAACACCTGACTCAGACTTAAAGCATGGATTGGTATTTGGAAAGACTGTATTTTCTGCTTTATTTCAGACTGTGTGAAGAAATTGACTGGAATACCAACATACCATCAAAAAATTTCGCCCTGAATGGCTTCTGGACCTTGGAGCAATTGAATACCTGTGAATCACCCAGACTCTCTCTTTGGTATTGATCTATTTATCAGCCTCAAGAGGGAACTGGAACTGACTGAGATGAAAACATTTATATCAAAACTAAGAAAGTGGGTCATTTGCAATGTTATGATTCAACGTATGTTTTGTTGCTTAACACAACTCGGATGTGGTAGAATAAAGCTGTGAGTGGAGAAACCCTAACCATGGTGACCTCTGACCTGAGGAAACACATTTCCACAGATGTCCAGTTCAAATTCAGCTTAGTGACTTTCAAGAAAGCTTATTTGAATTCTGTGTTTTTTCATTTGGCTTGTGTGCTTATTAGTATGCATTACTCCGACTTCCTCCCAAAGTCCAAAGGCATTATTGTTGGGTTAATTAATCTCTCTAAATTACATTTAAGTTTGTGAGTGTGTGTGTGTGCATGGTCCTCTGTCCTGTGAGTCTTCGGGTTGTGAAGTACTGGGTACAAATGCCGCTTTTAAATCACCTTGAGGTCCCTAAGATCCCCTGCAACTCAGCATGGAAGCAGCTACAGTTAATAGATGGATGACTGGATAAAACCCCTAACACATAAAATTTGAATAAAATACATTTACGTTTGTGACTTTAACGTTAAAATACATAATGACTCCAGTTATATGAATATCTTTTCAAGGCATTGTAATAGAGTATATATATGATTTAATTATTGTTCTGTAACAATTGCATGATATATAATGTATTTTATTGGCAGTGAATCAGTATTTTCATTATTCATGTCATTAATAAATGTCATTCTTTCAAAACAGCCAGCCTTTTAATTTCTAAGTAAGACATCGTAGTTCAATTAGTCTGCCCTTGGTTTAGCTTTTTAGGGGTATTTTTGCTGCTGCAGTGACAGTAAGAAATGTATTAAGTGGATTCAGAAGATTTACCCATGCAGATAGAAATCTATACTTTAGCATGTCAGTGGTGAATATAAAAATTTCAGTTGGTAACAAGCATACAGGGTAGGTGTCATCTTGAAAAAAGAAATCCCTCACAAAGTTTGTCATGGAATAACAATGGAGGGAGTGTGGTGTGGTATATAATGTGGGAACCTAACTAGATTCTGCACAGTCCATCAAGTAAATTGTCAGCATGGTATTTATTTTTTGCTGGTCCAACCGTTCATGGAAACGATATCCATGGAGATCCTGAAGCCTGCAATTTATCATCCCCTGCCCACCCACACAAACACAGAGATTCACACACCTGAACTCCCCTCATCAATCTATTACATGGGAAGTATGGAGGGTGTGCAACTTCATGAAAGCAAACATTAATTACTTGAAGGGAGGCTCTATACATCTAATTTGTTTTTTGATTACAATAACTACTATCACTTTGCTCCACTGTAAAACATAATTACTCTCACACTCACAACTCGGGCTGCGTGGGGACTGAATTATTCAGGAAAGCTCGGTAGATACGAACATCTACAAGGGAAGAAGAGAAAGGTTATCTTGAAATTGGTAGACAGAGATATAATACGACTCTTTGTTTTTACTAACATTAAACTTGTTGTGGGCTGCACAGTGGCAGAGTTGGTAGAACTTTTGCCTTGCAACAAGAAGGTCTTTCTGCATGGAATTTGCATGTTCTCCATGTGCATGCGTGGGTTCTCTCTGGGTATTCCAGCTTCATACCGCAGAGCAAAAACATGACTTTCAGTTTAACCGATCTCTCTAAGTTCTCCTTAGGTGTGGGTGAGTACATGCATAATTATTTGTCCTGTCTGTCTCTGTGTTGAGCTGCGATGGACTGGCAACCTGTCCAGGCCAGGGTGACCCCACCTCTCTCTTGTTGACTGCTGGAGATAGGCACCAGCACGCCTTGAAGCCCCAAGCATGTAAGATATGGATGTTAATTACACTGTTATAAAAAACATTATTAAAACAACTTGGCTGCTCTAGTAAAACTGAATTTTAGAATGTACAGTATAGTTGGGTATGAATCATATACACTGGCAGACTGCAAGCATAAAGAGCATGTAATTAAGCATGTTATATACATGTATGTATTTATTTATTTTACTTTTGTTTCCTTTAATTGTATTCAGGTGTTGAATGCATAAAAATCCCCACTCAAGAGGAAAGCACGGACAACAAAGTAGAATATTCATGAAGGAGGAGGAGGAAATCTTGAGCCCATTCTATATTAAGTCTCACTCTAGTCGGTCGATGCCTGGTTCAGTTCTAACCAAGTTGTGCTACAACAGTGCTTTTCATTCAAGACGGATTATTACGCAGTATGTAGCTGTTCCTAGGAGCGTAGCACTGAGAAGTAGTTCATATGATAAGCTCAGCAGACTTGCAGTTACACCAGGTGTTTGCTGATTGCTGCTGCCACTAGTTTGAAGGAGCTGAGGGGAGGTCATGGGTTGGGGGTGATCTGTGAGACGGACGCTCGGCTTGTAGACTGCAGCTCCAAGGAGGAGCTGTGTGGAAAAGGCGGCGCTTGGTGACAGCAAGTGTTTAGGAACCTCGAATGGCTGCCGGGGAAGATTAAAGGATTTCTCAAACATGCATGAAAGAATCAAAGAAACACTCCAGGGATGTTTTTGATGTGGGAATAACATTATAACATGATATGAAGCTCAAAAATTTTGATTTTACATCATACCTCCCCTTTAAGGTTTTTAGGTTATGTCCTGTCACTGTTAATTAGCTCTAGAATCCAGTGTGATGCTGTTTCAATCCCATTGTTAACTGCTGTGCCTTGAAGCTGTTCTGATCTGTTGGAGCATATCTGAATATTTTTTTTTTCAAATTATGTGGAAGTTGGCCTAAATGTTCCTGAGTCAAACATGAGAAAATAAACCAACTGGCACTGATTGTGAAACAACAGTGCTTCTCCGAATGTGGTTATTCTGTCATCTGAAGAAAAAATCAAGCCTCGTGTTCCTGTGACACTTCAGCTCATTTCTCAAGGATCATTATTTTCTCAGCTTCATTACAATGCTGAGAGAGGATTCTCATGAATATTATGCAATCCACAACTGTGAAAGCATAAAAAAAAACACAATGCAACTTTTATAGTGAATCTTAATGCCTCTGAAGAAAAAGCACTCACATGAAAGAGCATGATCAGACAGGGCCTTCACAATGTGCAAGGACTAAACAGCTCTTATAACGGTTAATTAGACTAATTGCTATATTTGTGTTTAACAGTGGAAAAACATGCACTTGGCTTTCAGATACATTCACAAAACACTGTTTTGCAGTTGTACAAAGCAAAATAAAACTAAGACAATTCTTTTTTTATTTTTTACCTTTTTGAATGAGAGAATAAAAAAAATGTCATACATATTGGCATTACTCTAGGAAGGAAATAGAAACCAGGCAAGATGTGGGAAACACTCACATGTTTTGTTTGCCTTGTTCTGAATATGAATGACTTTTATCCCTAAATGTTTAAATGAACTCAAGCAGTGTGAACTCAGGTTCAAAGTCATAAAAAAGACTCATTTAGTGAAATATGTTCAGTAATGACTTAGCTTTAACTTTATATTTATAAAAAGACATTAAAGATAGAAATAATATTGAACTGAGGCAAATTCACAGCTCCAAGACTTCAACAGTAAACGGCAGTCAACTATAAGGACAACAACAAAAAACTTAAGAACTCTGAATCTTCAGCATTTATTGTTTCTTTTATTGTTTCTCCGTACCCTAGCACCATAATGTACTCGCCTACCCCTCTACTGCTTCTCTTTATTGTTTTCACTCTATGCCTGAACTCTATTTTAACACCGTCACCGCTGACTGAGCTTGGCTAGGTGTTTAATATTAGCTTTGATATTTGCTGCATTGTTATATCCTCATTTGTAAGTCGTTCAGGATAAAACGTCTGCCAAATGCACACACAGCATCCTATTTCTGCTTTTCGTATCCCCATGTTCAGGGTCCAGCTATTACAGCAGCATGCTGACTGAGTGGTGAGGTTAGACCACTTACCTGAAATCACACATGTGCTTTATTCTGCTTTATCTCTTTAGCTACCTCCCGGTCTGAATAATGAGGCCAGTTTGAAAATGCATAGAAGCCTGCACTTTTTATGCAGAGAGCCACTTGCATTCTTATGGGAGTTCATTCTCAGTCTTTCTAGATTCCCTTTTGAAAAGGTTAAATTCCGTCTTTTCTTTAAATGGGGCAATTTCAAAAATAATTTAGTAATTAAAATTCCTCAAACCAAGCAGGGATCTTTGAATTCAAGTATGAACACTTTTGTGTTACTCCTGTCAATCTACAACATACAATTTTGAGAAATTTGTTGGTTTCGGCTTTTAAACACCGTAGGGAGCCACATGTCAAGTAACTGAATGCACAGTGCTTTGCTTTCCGAAACCGTTCATATCCATTAAACTGTCCACATTTTGCTGTGCTGCAGTTACAATTTCAGAGTATTTTCTTTATAGTTCTTATGACATATCAGCAAAATATGAGTCATGATTGCGAAAATGAAGGCAAAGAAGACATGGTTTTGAATTGTCTTCACAAATAAGAATGTTAAAATTTTAAAGTGCATTTGTCCTTAAGTCAATATTCTGTAAAGGCTCTTTTGCTGCATTTACAGATGGTGTGTTTCTTCAAGCCTCACACACCTAAGCAGTGAAAGTTGCACTCATTATTTATTTCAAAGTAGATCAAGTTCAGTCAGATTGGATAGAACTTCAATTTTTAAGTCTTGCTACAGATTCCTAATGAGCTTCAGGTCTGAGTTTTAAATGGTGAATTCCAACAGACAAACAAAGTTTGATCTATACCTCAAGTCCCAAAGTCCAGCCACTGAGAGCTTGTGTCTTACAACTTCTAGATGTGATTCTGCCTCAACACACCTGATTTAAACCAATAATTGTAGCTCTAGCTGTAAGTTTAGAGGGGTTCTGTTATAATGTGAAGTCTGACATTTTCTGCACCCTTCAACAGGTTTTCTTCCAAGATTGTCCTGTATCTAGCTTCCCTGCCACTACTGAAGAAACACACATCCATAGTATGAGGCGGCCACAGTTCTTCACTGTAGAAATGGTGTTTTCAGAATCATGTGCATTATTAGGTTTCCATTGTGTTTTGCATGTACTGGTAGTCCAAAAGTTAGATTTTAGTCACCAAGCCATAACTGTGAATTGTGACTTATTATGGTTTCCTTTCAGCAGTGGCTTTCATTTCATTGTTTATTCATAAAGCCACACTTGGGGACTGCATGACTTAGCGTTTTCCTGCCGACGTGTTCTCTCACCTGGGAATCTCTGCAGCTCCTCTGGAGTTACTATGTGACTTGAGACTACTTCACTGATCAAAGCTGTTGTTTGTCATGTCATGCTGTGCTATATTCTTTCTCCTTTTGGAAAGTAGATTGAACAATGCTTCTGCAACTTCGGTTATTTTTTTATAATCTAACCCTGCTTCAAACTTCACCCCAAGTTTCTCTCTGATGTGTCTCACCAAAGTTCACAAACAAACCTCTGAGTCTGTACCAGAACATCTACGTTCACATAGTTGGACTCTTTACTAATTAGCTGATATGCAAAGGCAGATGCTTGCTCTAGATTTTATTTGGGGTTGTCAGATTTAAAGGGGTCTGGATAAAATGCACATCACACATCTCAGGTTCTTAACTGTAAAAAAAAAAAGTTTATTTTTTTTCTTCACAGATAAAAAAAAATTAATTATTCACCTTCCCTGCTAGTTTTAAGAATAAACTCACTTTTTTACTTTACAAGTTTCTTCTGACTGCAAGTAATATTAACGTTTTGTAATGACCAAGCCAGAATTTTTTCTTCAAACTTAATTGAAAACAATCAGTGTAAAGACCTAAACATTATTGTGATGGGACCAGGGGCGCTTCCAGCCACAAATGATTGGAGTTCAACAAAATTACAGTAGAAACATGGTTTTATCTTGGTTTAAAAAAAGGAAAGAAAATCCTAATTGGCTGGTGTCATGAATGAAAAACTATTTTAAATGTAAATCTACCAGGAGTAAACAATTTGGGGTCTAACTATACATGCTAGTATCATGCAAAATATAATAAAAAAAAGTTTGAAGCTGTATAGTGATCAAACGTGAACAATATTAAGGGGTATGGCTTTTTCTGTGAGGCCATATAGTTTCATTACTTAGTACACGGCTAGCTTGCATGCCTTGATTGTGTTTTTGTTTTAAAAAAAGGTAAACACACACGAAAAAAACTCTCAACATGTACACAATTCAAAACCCCGAGGCAAATTAGTGTCTCTAATATTAAAAACAGCTTTGATTTTCACGAGGGCACCTGAAGTCAGCAGCAGAAAGCATCGTGTGGGTGTTTTTTTTTTTTTTTCTGACTTCCTCCATCTGGTCAGACCTTCTGTCAGCTGAATTCATCCCGCCAGCAGAGCGCGTCCCTGCGCCTTGGACAGAAGCTTGGGGATGCTTCCTAGCAGAGCACAAACCCACTCCCCGTTTGCTGTGAAACTGTGACAAGGAATAACCCTGTCTTTTTTTTTTTTTATTGGGGAAAAAAAAAAATCCACTGCCAGAAAGCCCATGCTCTGTGAGCTTTCTCCACCGCCTACACCAGTCACAGGACGCTCTCAGGATGCTGTCGAGCAGCCCACACGTCGGGCACAAAGTGGCAGTCTGTGGGATTTTTCTCTCCTTCCGTAAGTGCTCACTTTACTTTCTAATCCTTGTGTCAGGAGGTTCGGAGCAGGCAGCCGCGAGGAGCGTGCTGGCGGTCCAAACAGTGAACAGTTCGTGTTGTTTAGTTTCAAAAGGCGAAGCTTGTGTTTTGACAGAAGCCGAGCAGAGCACGAGCAGGGCAGGAGGACGAGAGCCGAGCGCTTTAGTAAAACTGTTTGAGGAGTGCGGAGCCATGATCCGCCTCAACTTCCTGAGGAGTTTCCAGGCGATTCGCACTGCTCGGCAAGCATGCTGCTCTCAGAGTGCTCTAAGTTTGTTCTGGAGTTAATTACAGGCCGAAGGTTGAGAGCTCTAGCACTTTAAATCACAGACTTTGTTTTTTTTTTTTTTTTTTTGCTTTTCGGAATGTGACCCTCTCCTCGCTCTGCTTCTTCCTGACACATCGACGTTCCGCTGGCAGGACTCGCGCCCGGGGATCAGTGCACCTCAGTTGGTGCCTCCCTCCCCTCCCCCCGATCTTCAAGTGGGTTTTAATTTGTCAGTCGAGATCTGAGCTCTTAATTTGGTCATACAGACCTACAGTCGAGTCCGTTTTTATCTTATTTTGAATAGGCGTGCACAGACTTGACCAAAGCGTTGCTAAAGTGTCTTTCTGCTTTATTTAGACACTGAGGCTGACTTATCGCATTCAGATATTATCAAGAAGTTATTTTAAATTAATTCAACGAGATAAGTAAAATTAATAAACTATATATTTATAGGACACTGTGATCATGTAAAAGATCATGGCTTACAGCTGTGGAAAACCAGAATGCAGTTTCTCAAATCTCACATAAGGCTAAAAGTAAAAGTTGATCTTTATTGAGATATGTCCTAAACGTTAATAACTTTATAGTTGCCCAACAGATTATCACTGACATTAGGAAGGAGTAGCTTGCTCTTTAATATGTTCTGCATGCATGCATGTTAATAGAAGATTAAGTGGAAGGAAAAAGTCTGGTCGAAAGAGGTTCACATGAAACAGGAAGATGATTCTAAAGCAGGCTCTTCAAGAGTTGGAGATTCAAATGGCCAGAGTGATGTTTCCACAGCCACTGGGGATTTTCTGGTGTTTGTGCACTCTCTTTTACACATTACAAAGTCAATGTAGCAGTTAAGATTTTCGAGCACTATGCTTTCCTCTGCTTAAACGCACCAATACAAACTGCCAAAAATACCTGATTTAAGTGACTATGTTACTGATCAGTCAGCAACTGGCCCGATGTAAACCCCAGACTGAATCCATGGGTATCTTTAGACTGAGGATGAGCTGGAGGCTTCTATTAAAGCAACATGAGCTTCTTTTTTACTCCAGTTGTCCCACAGGTCGATCGCCTCCATGCAACACTGCTAATTAATACAAAAGAAACTCCAAATAAGATATTAAGTGCATGTACTGTACAATGCATGAACATACTCAGTGGGTCAATATAGTGGTATTAACAACCTTTTTTATTAGCTTAATGTAATGTTATTATTCCCAATAGCTGTTTGTCATAATCAACCAAATTAGCAGGAATAAATGTTTCAGATAAATGACTATGCATTTGACTTGTGTTACCAAAATAATGCATATGGTAGTCAATTTTTTTTTGATGCAGTGCCTAAGCTGTAGAACTGATGAAAAGGTAAAACGTCAAACTTACAAGTACGGTGTTTTATTCACAAACAATGTTTCCTACCAATTCAAAATTCTATGCACTGCTGCACTATATAATGCAGAATATAGTCTGTGATGAGCCAGTCAATCAAATTGAAGGGGTTACTGCAAAATATGTTGCTGCAATTGGAAAGTGGTTTGTTCAGAGTGACTCGAGCGCAGTGTGGAGGTCCATTAGAGCACGAGAAAAGAGCAGGAGGAGAGTGAGCCAGGGTGGTGGGGGAAAATGTAGTTATGACAAAAAAAACCCAACAAAGATCTGCAGATGTTGATTCAGGGGAAGAGTTATTATATGGAATATAATACTTTAACGGAGAGGTATCTTGAGTGTTTTATTTGTGAGCTAATTTTGTGATTTTCACTGATGATTTTCAATTTTCTTAAATTTTCAAATTTTAGAGTGCAAAACTTGCCTTTTGTGAATTATGCTTTTGCTTCTATTCTAATTTCATAATAAATAAGACCACATACATTTAGCAACTTGTATTCAACACCGACTTGGGTGCACTCATAAATTAAACTTGGCTAAATACAGGAGTCGCTTTTCGAAGAAAGAGTGACCCATATCTTCGTCTTAGGTCTGAAAATGAACTGAAACTTTTTCTAGACTGACAAAATAGAACATAGTGTAGACAATGTAGGAAATTGTGTACTTTTTTTTTTAAATAAAGCAAACGTGTAAGAGCCTTTTTATGTTGACAGGAAAAAAAAAGAGCCTTTTCCACAGAAATCAGTCTTTGTTTTGCTAAATCTTTGCATGTTTTGTTCATTATTGAGCAGGTGAAAAAATGCTTGGATACCACTGACGTACCTAATCTATAAAACTATACTATTAATGATGGTATAGTTTTTTATTATAACTTTTTTGTCCCTGATGATAAGCTTTATTTAATACCAGTTTCTCACTCTGGTGCTATCTTTTATATAACCAATATAATGGTTAAAAAACTCATTAGAATACCCTTTTCAGACATGCATATAGCAAATTATTGTAATCAAATTCAGTATTGTGTACAGTTTCATTGTTTTTTTTGCTCACCTTATAGCCACAACTAATTTTCTGAAATGTTAATCTCCTTAAAATTCAAGAGATTTTGTACCGATAATGATCACCCCCTTTTGCTCTGCTGTAAAAATAACTTAAGGCTCTTCATTGCAATCTTTAATGATGCAATAGGTTTCCACTTACATGAAGAACATATCAGTTCAAACATTTATTGAAGCTGGGGTTAAAAATGAAATGCACTGCGTTCACTGTGTGCAGCAGTGATATGTCTCAATCGAGCATGTATACAAACAGAAGCTGTGTTTACTTGCTTGGCACTGAACCAAGGATGTTTAGCCGGACGTCACACTCTGATAAGTCCGTCGCGACTCGCCCAGAACGCAACATTTATGGACTTGACCGTCGCAGCTCTCCTGAGGTTCCGGAGAGTGAGTGGTTTGGTGACATAAGGGTATCACGACTGCTGCTTTTCAATGATGTTGTCCGAGAAGTTTCCACCCACTGTCATTTCTGATGTGCACTGGAGCGGTTTGCAGCTGAGTGTGACTCAGTCTGGATGGGGAACAGCACCTCCCAGTCTCAGGCCACAGCACTCTGCCTCTGTTTGCTCAGAGTGCATTTCAATTGTGATTGCTGGGGTGGCTCTGCAACGGTTGCATATGTTTGTTTATTCAGGGGGGAAATCATTCAGTAAACAAAGTGTAGATCCAACCTGTACCAAATGCTGTTTTTTTTTTAATGATATGTTGTTTTATGTAAATGTTACAAAATCCTAAATGGTCGATGGTTGGTGGAGAAGCAGTAATGAGAAATATTAATTGCAGCAGGTTTCTTGCCAGATGTCATTTCCATTTCAAACATCTCCAACATGGTTGCTGTTTCAGCCTCCCTGTTTGAGTTGTAAATCGCCCGTTTTCTTTGAAGCCTTCCCTCATCTCTTTGCTATATGACAGATGAATTCAGCAACAGAAAACACGGCTGGGAGATCGATGTAAGAGACGGTGGTGAAAGCTGAGCTGCAGAGCACAGCTTTCAGACAGATCTCTTTCTTCGCTGTGGTCACAAGTTGTTGGACTTTTAAAAATTAGATCTGAGACGGTAAGCCGTAAAGCAGTTTGGTGTCAAATAATGCTGCACAAGATAATGGAAACAATTTCATTAAAACATACTTAGAAATGAAGACATATTTTATACAAGAGACAAGTTGCAAGTCACTTGACATGCACCCATTGGGCCTTTTCAGGTTGATGCTGGTTTACTTTGAGGTCTGACCTGCTGAATCTGATTTGGAGAATGCTGAATGAAAGAATAAAATGTGCTGCAAGTTCATTAATAGAGGGAGTATTTTTTCAATTCAGTGGAAATTATGGAATTACAGAATTACCCTAGTTTATTCATGAAGTCCTTTGTCTCTAATATAGCAGATTGATGCTGTTTTAAATCATATCAATACATCAACACTTTGTCAGTCTTATTAAATATTGACGAGTCTCGAAATATCCCAAGATTGTCTATTGTAAAATTGTTCTGTTAGATAAAACCTCCCAGTCAGGGAGCTGTTATCTTCTACGTGAACAAAGTGTGCATGATGAGATTTTATATACAAATGTGATTTACTTGTAATCAGATTAACTACATGTGATCAAGGACTGTATTTATTATTAGTTGCTCTGAGGTCAACCTTATAATAAATCATTAAACAAAGAACATTACAAACATACAATAACAAACAGAAAATCTAACAACTACATAAGGCCTGGAAATGAACGTTTCCAATATTAAGCTGAATTATAAGTGGAGATAGCCACCAGCACCCCCCTGACCCCGCTAGGGACAAGGGTGTACAGAAAATGGATGGATGGATGGATGGATGGAATTATAAGTTTCTAAAAAGGGAGCATCTGGTCTAATTTAGAATGATCAAAAGGTGCTTTTCAATGGCTAGTTTGGGATAGAAAAATAAAGGAGGAATGAAGCCACGTTTGATCCGTCAGTTCATTAGACCAGAACACTGCGTTATCAGAAGAGTCAGAACGCCATACATTAAGATCCGGATCTCGTTGTTTCACCTCTTAGTGAACCTGACTGGGTCTCCTGAGCTTTTTTTTTCTGAGCTTAGTAGAGAAAGGAATCTCTGCCCAACAGCTGTTCAAATGAGCTTCAAGGTTGTCTTGTGGTAGAAAGGTAGCGGATCGGCTTTTTGATCCAAGTCTCTGAATGGTTTCCTGCTTTGAACCATTCTGAAGCTAAATTGGACGTGGAAAAAAAGTGGTTGGAAGGAATGTCAGGCAGTGATGTAAAGTGCATTTTCACTAGTCTCTGTTGTGACTGTAAGTGACATTGACAAAGAGTCAATCAGTCTATCATTGAGAAATCCAGCAGAAACATGCAAACAATCGTTCAGGAATTAGAACAAGGATCTGAATGCCGTGAGGTCAAAAATATTTTTCTAGCGAGTATTGAGAACGGTATAATTATTTTCAGCATTCATTTTTGGGTTACAAAATTGCAAATAAGCTCATATTTCATAAGCTCATATTTCTTCTGCTACATTTTGATAATCTTTCAGAGATCTTTGTTTCAGTTTTATCAGGTAGAAACCAGAAGGTAAATCTACCAAGGGAATTAAGTTTGTGGTTAGCTCTACACAGAAAGGAGATTCTTTATAGTAAAAATCATTATTCTTCGATACAGCACATAATAAAAACAACTAAATAATGGTGCAGTCAACACTGTATGCAGTCTTATCATTGACATGATTAGAAGCATTTTTTTTTACTTCAGCCGAGAAGATTTCTAGACCTTTTTTGCAATTTGAGAAGAAAAGCAAGTTAAGTTTTCTCTGCAGGCCAGATGGAGTCACTCTGGGTGATGAAATTTGGAGGACCGAAGCTCAAAGTAAATTTGCTCTCCAGCTGTTGTTACTTCCCTCAGCTTATCCAGGCAGCACAGCCCTGAATGAGCAGTTATTAACTAAAGAATAAATGGGCTTACATGCCATAGTTTGATTAAAAGAGACCCTTTTCTCTAAAATGTTATAGATTTTTTTCACACCTGCCATATCATGAACAAAGGTCTCTTTATAAAAGCAAATTATTTGAAACAGCTCCCCAATTAAAGGTATGTGGCTGTAGGTATTAGACCTGCTAGTTTTAAAATAAGATTTGCTAGAACTGCCAGTAATAGTTCATCAGTTTCTCAGTTTCTCAATGCCTTGCCTTTCCAGGCAAGGCATTGAGGGCTCCTTACATTAGTGAAAGCACATTAAGCTTCCCAGCAAGTCCTGAAAGCAAATCAGACTGTACAACAGCAGGACCGCTCCTCGGTGGAATGCAGGACTCATTATTACACCTGTGCTGTTCCTACGGTGACTCACAATGTCTGCAGGGAGGATGGGTCTACAAAGGTTCAGAATTTTTACCAAGAAAAGAAAAAACTTCATGTAAAATTTACTTTGTTTATTTGCTTATTTCTAAGTTGATACCTTACATAGTCAGAGGAGTGCATATTTATATTGTGATGTTAAAAAAGCACAGACTAGATTTTATTCACAGGAGACTTCAGAAGTGAAATTAAGGTCTATTCTTTCTATGAAAATTATTTTTCCAAGCAGATGTATGTATAAGCAGATTATAGTTGAATGCATAATTGCTCACAATTAAATGAGTCGGTTGTATTTTTGGAAAATTAGATAATTTGTACATATCTGTTTAAGATCAAATATCTTATATACTCTGCTTTTTTGCACATAAGGCATTGCTTTTGAAATTTTCCTTTCAGTGCAATTCTCTAAAGGTTTAGAATCATACTTTAGTGAAAAAATATGCTTTTCATGTTGCACAGAAAGCATGCATTTATGCTGTGTAGATCTCAGTTATTTATCTTTTGAGAGACACCAAGGCATCAGCTCGAGCTACACAGACATTTCACTGGTCTGTAAGAAACTCAGAAATCTGATCTTTATGTGATCAGTGATTGCATCATCTGTGAATGGAGAAACCAACACTTTTCAGTGTGGAAGTTGCTTCTGTGGGAAGAAAGTTGGTTATTTGCAGTATCAGAAAGCGGTTTAAAAATGAAGCAGTAGAGAAGTTGCAATGTGAGTTTTTAATTTCCTTATGTTACAGAAAATGCTATATTTTGAAATGTCCAATGTTATATTGGAAATCTCAGTTAGGGCTAGTGTCTGTTTTCGTTAGAAAATGCACATGAGAGATGCTTAGTGAACCGTGATAAGATACAGATTCAAATAATTTTGTCTTGTAAAAAGCTTTACTGCTCTTTCGCACATAGTAAAACATTGCCTTTGTTCCTAATGTAAATTATTAATGACCACTGACGGCAGGAAGGATAGAAAAAAATACTTTGAATTTCATTTTATTAATGTTCTTAAAGACCCTGCCTTTTGTCGTACGACTGCTGGATAAACACCGACCCCTTGCGCGACCCTGCAAGCATTAAGCGTGTTCAGATAATAGACGGATGTTCTTAAAGAGAATAGAAATCGGCTAAAGTCAGCATTGACAGGTCAAGGCTCAACTAAAACTGTGAAATTTTCCACAGATTTCTGGTTGGCTTATTACTTTTTTCTAAAATTGTGGCCTTGTTAAGCATTTTTTAAAGGATTTCATGATAATGCTTCAAAGTGAGAAGCAGCACCCTGATGGACCACGGGCCACGAAGGACCGAATACAGAAGGCTGGGATAACTATCGATTCAACAATGCACTGCATTAACCTACTTTCAGCTTCCAGAGGAAGAGGAGGAGTTGCAGGAAGGAAGCTCTGTGATGTCATGTGAACCTTTAATACTCCATAACAAGGACAAAGATGCCCACTTCTGTAGCATCGCTGCATCAAGAGAGGATCCCTCTTCCGCCGAAGGCAAAGCACTCAAACCAACCCTGCCTTCCCGTAAGAAGGCCTGCTCCTTCAACTCCAGGAACTTTGGATCCAAAATGACCTATAGTTTACTGTTCTATGTATTCACTACCTATACTATCTGGCTGGAGTAATAAACCTTGATCCTGGTTTATTCATAATTCTGCAGAAGGAACCTTGTAATTACAGCTTCCCAAAGATTGCTGTCGGCAAACAACGCTGGCTGCTGCTCCCCTAAGGGAGAAGGGGAGAGATTCGCAGCTTTACTGCACACCATTGCTAAGAAGACGCCCCTTTTACCCAGTGGACCTGTTCTAGTCACGCATAGATGCTGATAACCATTCTGTGTGTTTCTAGGATCTGAGATAACAAGGTGATTCTCGGTGCAGCTGTTTTCACCACCTACCTCCAATAGGAAGCAAAAGTCTGACCAATTGCTGATGCTTTGGAGCATCAGCGTTTTAAGCTAACGTGTGCTAACCAACAACACTGCAAGCTGTTGGCCTGGCTTTCCCCCTGGCTTATTTTTAAGACAATCCGTGGTCTTTAAAAATGTGTATTCATACTGAACTGTGACATTGTTGCATATTTCTTTGTAAAAAATTTTTAAATCCATTTTTATATTTTACTGTTTTTACTTTTAGTTGTTTTAGTTTAATCATTTCATATTTTTTCCTTGTTTAAGTTGAGTGTTACCAGTTTAGTGACTTTGTTTGAGTAAGGAAATGAATTCTTTCTTGTTACGTATTGTATTTTGGAGAGAAGTTGTCTGCATTTAAATCTATGCCTGCTGTTCATATAATGTCAGTGATGGACTCATGACTTCAACTATTATTTTTAATCCTAAGCATTATCAAGCAGACATAAACAATAACAGACTAAACTATTGGACTTTTATTTCCTTGATAATCAAGTGGTGACCCGACTTAGTCATTTTGATCTAAATTCGTATTTAATATTCCCCCTTTTTGCATTAGAAGCCATGTTACTTAGACTCCACAAAGTTAAGTGTGGTTCCCATGGCTGATGGAGAAGCTTGAGCTTTAAAGTTTAACATGGCACATTTCCAGATGAGGCTTGTGCGTTTTGCATACATAACAGTTTTGAGCACAGTTTAAGAAGGTGCAAATCAATAGCATTATAACTACTGTCTGTGAGACTCAAACTGTGTGCCATCTGTGCCAACCTCTTGATAAAGTGCTTTATAATAGATTTTTCTGTTTGTCTGCTCAAACTGTGTCTGCGGAGAAATTACTGGCATTTTTAAGCTGCCAAACAATAGTCAGGCTGACAGGTTTCATAAAATTCAAATCAAGTTAAAATTTTTAAGAATTTGTGATCATCATAAAATTTTGCATCTAAGGTTTGATCAGCTCAACACCCGTGTCACATTATTGTGTATCTAGCATGTCTGGCAGAGAGGCATTGAATGTCTTAGTAAATTAATATTAGCTTGTGATCTCACTACACTGTTGACACTATAAAAACACACTATATCATCAGCTGAGCCAGGTAGCTGCAACATTTTAGGACATGGTTAAAAGTTCAACTGCAGGCCTCACTGCACATGTGTGCCACCGCTTCAGAGGCAATGCACAACTCAAATGTTGCATAACTGACAAAATAATATTAATGTCATGCATCACATTGGAAACACTTTACTCTATAGAAATGCATAAACTTCAAATTAAGACATCTGACCTATTTTATGATTTATATGGCAATACATTTTTCCACATAACACATGTGCCAGTTTGAGATTCTCACGGTATGTTAGACTTAGGGAAAAATATCATGGTTTTACCGTCACAATAATAACAAAACAATAATCTTGATTTAGGGCAATAATCTTGTGACATTAATTATGACATTTGTTGAATTTTTGTAAATGCTAAGAATTGCTAAAAAGTTCTATACATTTTTGCTGTAAGCAAAGTGTCAAAGCCGTCTCTAGCCCAGCTGACTGAAACTGTGCAATAACAGGTGGTCCATGGACATCATTGTGTTATTCTGTGTACCATTTGATTGAATTTAAAACCTTAATTTTTAAACCTTTATAAATTTTTATGCTAGTAATCAGCACAGGCCTCATCCAACTTTATTTTATGAGGAAACGGCATGCTGAAGTTGTGTTACTTTTACAGCACTTTTAATAACGGGAACCTAGCTGACTGAGAAATAGAGCCCTTAATATTTTGGTTGGTGCACCAGAATTTAAATTTTTTTTTTTCCTGCCTCTAAATTGTGCTGTATTGTGCCACTGTGCGGGTTCATTTCTGTAAACTTGAGGGCAGCAGGTGCTCCCCGTGATTCTGGAGGAGATGAGTATGAGCTGAATTGAGGTTTAATGGCCCTCAGCTATTTGTTTATTGGTCCCAGAAGTGATTTGTGGATGTGGCACTTTTGCGGAAAATTGTACATAGGCGTGGTGTTGCTAAAATTATTTTAGAGATGTTATTGTTTTCACCAGATGCTGTGTTTTTTTTTGTTTTTTTTCAAAACAGTTGCAGCTGCAATTTTAATTTTCTCTTCCCAGCATGTTTGGCAGCCTCTGGGTGTCTCATTTAGCTTTGTTCACCCCACATAGAAAAAGTGATCATAAGACTTTTAATGCTGCTGCTGTCCTACTCATTTGCATATTGCACACCTACATAACTGCCTTTGTTAATAGGATTGAGTGACTTCAAAGGATGAACATTTGATTTCTCCTTTTCTTCTGTACTCATTTAATTCTGACAGAAATAGAATTCTGAATGAGAAACTTGACACATTTTAAACAAGCAAACTAAAATTTTATTTTAAAAAAGTTCAATAGAAAAAAAAAAGGCTTTAAAGTTGACATATCTTTTTAAATCCTTCCTTTTCACATTTAATTCATTCAGTGGTGGTCTGTATAAAGTGGAACTGCAATGCTTTGGTCTGAATTCCTCGTTATTGTAACCTCACTACAGGAACAAATTCCTGTCATAAATATTATGTACTTAACAAATTTTGTTGTGGCAAATTGCAGTTTGTATCAAGGTAGCATAGAATGGCAAAAATATCTGATTTCACAATGGATTGATGTAAATGGGTGCATGTAAAAAGTCCATGGTATATACATTTGGGCTTGTAAACCAGAATATGTAGTTGTAAATAAATTTTGTCAAGTTGTAAACTAAAATGTCTGAGAATTTTATACGTGAGCATCTATAGATAATAATTTGTTTGTGTGTGTAAAACAAGATTTATATTAGGGCTGTTGTAAACGAATATTTTAGTAATCGAGTAATCTATCGATTATTCTTACAATTAATAGAGTAATCGGATAAAAAAAAATAAAATAAAACATTGGTAAATCTAACATAACAGCAGTGTTACTATCACATATCAAGATCAGTCCAATTTTTCACATTTGAGCTTCTCTAACAGTTACTTTTCTGTAGTTTAGAAAATTAACCTGTAACAATAATAGCTCACTTTGTTAACTTGAAGAAAAGTTATACAAAAATCTGAATTTAATTCAATGTAATAATAAAGAGGCATTATAGGGTATTATAAAACTAAAAACTCTCACACACAAAATATTAAAATTGCACATATATACTATTAAAATGTCACACACAATATTTTTTTCTCACATGCATACATAAAAGACTAAGATTGCACATATAAACTAATAAAATATAGACCCACCTTTTGTATG
>CAEGAE010092608.1:0-15271 GCA_903067095.1 Girardinus metallicus | reverse complement strand
ATATTTGCTTACATATATATATATATGTAAGCAAATTATTCCATTAGTCGTGCATTATAACTTATATGATGCCTTAAAAATATGATCCACATCTCAGCAAATTTGAATTTGACACAAACTCTCCCATCCCTTTTCTTAGCAGTTCAGATTTAGATGAATAATTTATTAGTAGCTGTATAGTCCATACATTTACCTCTAAGATGCGTCCTCAAACCAGGCTTCTCGCATCTAGTTTCCTCTTAATTACTTTATTTTTATTTGTTTTGCAATATTATAGCTTTGATTCTTCTTTAGTTAGTAGAAACAATCACCTAATTAGTTTTTCTTGCTTGAAGAACTAATTAGCCATGGTGTGTTCACTGAGCAGAAAGGTAAAAATAACATTTCTGGCGGTCAGACAAGCCGATAATCGGTCAAGTTTGGCTGTGTGAATCACAGAGGTCAGCCTCCGACATGGGAGTTTCAGTTGATTGAATGGTGGCATGGAGTCTGGTCAGGTCGACAGACTTCTGGAAAGGCTGCTGAGGAAACATCCCAGACCACATCTGATGTAATTTGTCCAGACTTTGTTGCACTGCTGACCTGTATCTCCTGGACTCAGAGAAAAGTGGATTATTAAAAACAGAATAATAAGATAAACTTTTTTTTTTTTTTACTTTGGTAGGCCTTTTAAAGGGGCAGTATGATGTGACTTCCAGGCCGCATAATAACAGTACAATCAAGTAACTGTTGCCTTCAGTTGTTATAAACACGCTGAATTATTTCAATATGACTTAAAAGAAATTAGACTTTGTAATTCAATGTCTTAATAAAGAGCTCAGCACATGTGCAGATCCTCCAGGCATTTGCTAATTGCTGCTGGCTAGTCTGAAGGAGCTGAGAGGGGGAGAGGCTGCTCTGTAATGCAGACGCTCAGAACTGCAGCTCTGAGGAGGTGCTGTGTCTTGAAGGCGGAGCCAGGACCAACTAGGCATTTTGCACAGCTTAATGGTTGATATGGAGATTAAAAGATTTCTCAAGAAAGAATCAAAGCAACACTCCAAGAATGTTTTAGATGAAGGAATAACATTATAACATGATGTAAAGCTCAGAAAGATCGATTTTACATAACACTGCCCCTTTAAGATATTTTTTTTCCAACCACGGAAATTCAAAAAGGTGCTCTCATACAGTGACAGCCCACCACTCTCTAATGGTTTTCATTTGTCGTGCATTAGAAATGTCTAAGCTCACTAGAGATTGGTCAGTTTTGAATGATTCTCAGGAATGGCTCCAGGAGTTTTCCAAGCTTGAGTCTGAAATTAGTTTCATTTAAGAATGCACAGCTGTTATCTTTGGCCACGCCCATCCTGTCTGTGATCGGCACCACGTCTAAGGTGTGTTTGTTTTTGTTTGGTTTTTTCCTACTTGAAGTAAGCCAGTGTTCTCTTACAGAATGGCAAGTGTAAGCGCTGTGCTCTCGTTTTTCCACTGTGTGGACTCCTGCTTACCTCTGTGTCATGCAGATGACCCAGGGGTTGAGGGCAGCACTGGACAGAACCAGCCAGGTAGACAGAGCCGAACTTACTGCTGAACTCTGCTGACCTCTGAGCGTCTCGTACACACACACTGCGATGTACGGCAGCCAACAGATCAACAAATACACTGCGGACAAACATGGCGCTGTTACAAATAACTTTTATCGATCCGCATAGTCCCAGCTGGCACTGGGAGAAGTCATTAAATGTTTTGGGAAACAAAAAAAAAAACAAAACAAAAAAAAAAAAAAATCAAACAATGGCTTTTAAAGTAAATTTTCAGTCTGGTAAATTTGCAGTTGATTGGTGTTAGCAATTCAACATCCTTCAAGCTGATAGTGCAGGTATCGGATCTGGCTGTGGTTTGATATAACCCACTTTATTCTGGTGAATAACACAAAATGTTTAACTCCTATATGTTCTGGAAAACAACACAAATTTACGGGATTTGCTTCAAGTAGATTCCAGATGTAGAGAAGTATAGAAAAAAAGTTTTAAAATTTAATTCAGCATCCTATTGTCTGTGTCCATCCATCCACCTGTCCAATTAAGTGTCTGTTTGTTCCTCCGGCCATCCATCTATTTATCTATCCATGCACCTGTTCATCCATCTATGCATTTATTTATCCATTTATCCATCTGTCCTCCAGCCTATCTCTGTCCATCCCTCCCTCCATACATGCTGTTTTTCTAAGCCTGAGCTGGTATTAAATGATTCCTGCTAAAGATCTCAGGGCTGTAGCAACGGTTGACAAATAAGTAAGGGGAGATGACAGTGACCGGTCAGAGGCCAAAGAGTAAACCTACCTGAGTTGGTGATCATCACCATGGAGCTCTTCAGGTAGATCTTTGCCGGAACCCTGACACAGTGCATCTCGGTGCACACAAACATTCCTCTTCTAGACTGTTTCCTGGCAACGTAGACCATGTATCCATTCACAGAGCACATGGTGAAGATCGGCATCATGATGGTGGTCACCAACCAGAGCATCACAAAGTGCTCGTTTTGAGGAATGAACTCTAGGCAGCAGAGGAAGCGGGTCTTGCTGTAAGCATAGCTGCCAAAACCCATCAGGGGCAGAGAGGCAGTGAGTATGCAGAAAAGCCACATCAGTGCCAGCAGAAAGCAGCTCCTCCTGGTGGTCCAGATGTTGCTGTAATTGAGGGCGAAGCAGATCTCCATGAACCTGTCCACTGTGACCCAGGTGAGGGACTGAATGGAAGAGGACTGTAAGAGGAGGAGGATGAAGCCGCTCCACTGACAGAGGGCGCTCTTGCTGGAATATACAGGCGAGGACAGGCTGTTGTGCACTCCAAAGGGAATGACTAAGAGTCCGGTAGCCAGGTCACTAAGGCTGAAGCTCAAGGTGAGGCCCAGTGTGTTGGACTGAAGCTGTTTGTTTAGCAGCAACACAGTCAGAATGAAAATGTTTCCAAAGACGGCTGCTGTACCAGACAGAACCATGGACACTGCAAATAGTATCTGTACCTCATTTTCCATCTTCAGATGATCCCTTATGGAACTCTGATCAGACAATACATGTAAGCATCAGTTCCCTCCAATCCTGTATGATTTTAGAGAATTTTCGCAGTTCTTGGAGGAATTGTTCTTCACTTTTACTTAACTTTAGCTCAAAAACTGGATGTTGGTGAATCGCAGTCGGTAAAGAGAAAAAAGAAGACTCTTTGCCTTCTCTTTGAAAACTCTTTAAAGACTTGATTGTTCTACAGTTCAAATGGTGTGAGACAAGATCAACAGTGCTTAGATGAGGTCTGGTGAGTCATTGCGTGGCGCTGGCTTTCTCTCTCGGACTGAGTAGGTAGAATGGTAAATAAAAAGCTAGAACAGGTTTCAATCAACTTCAGCAACTTTCTTTTTCAGTCCATTTCAGTTTCTGAACACAGGGTCTGTCAAATGTCAGATATCCACAGACAATCGTTTTCCTTATTTGGACTTAAAATAACAAGATCCTGAGAGAGAATTTTACCTGATATTCAACTCCATATATTTTTTCCTTGCTGCCATAGATTAAGTTTAGGTAGGTGTTCAGATTTAGTCCTTCGGGAAATAAAAAATAAAGATTCCACTCAAAGTTCAGGTCTGGTTCCTGAGGTCCATTACTGTTTGTAAATCCATGTGCTTCCCATCTGAGCCTGCTTTACTGAATAATGACCGCATGGGGTGTGTCTTGCTCCGTGACTGTGTCTCCACAGAGACCGTTACCATGGTCTACATGTCCGTCACCTGCTGAGATGATGACGGACACACAGAAATGCATAAATGGTCTGTGCACATTCAGGGCCATAGGCGTAGAAACCGGGGGGGGGGGGACAGGGGGGACGTGTCCCCTCCAAAATTGGAGACATTCACATTTGTCCCCCCCTAAGAATTTTGAAATCTTCCACTCGCGCGCTTTTATTTTGAAGGTGCACCACAGCTCCTTCAGCACAGCGCTTCCTCCCTCCTCCTTCTACCTCCTCCTGCCTCCTGATTAGAGTCAGAAACTCCGTTTGAATGAGGTAAATGGTCTGTCAGGAATGTAGCCATGAATATCGCTTGCTTATAATATCTTGCTGTCAGTTTACTTTCACATATATAACGAAATATTTTTGGCTAAGCTGTTTTAATTCTGGAATAGTGACATGTTCAAAATTTTACTACTAACTAAACAGAAAGTGAGCTGTCACCATCAGGACTTTTTTTCCTCCAGTTTTTTGTGTACAAAATAGGAAATCAGATAACAGTTTATCCAATTTGGTTTAAAAAAGCTTTTTTTTCAAACCAAATAGTTTTTCCTTCAAACAAAAAAAAACGAACTACCTGAATGCAATGAACCATAAGCACACATACGAACCGTAAGCACACACACACACCCCCACACACGCCAACACACACCCACACACACGCCTACACACACACATATTGTTATCTGGTGTCAGGACAGTCAACACTACCTAAAAGTCCAATATCCTGTGTGTGTTTGAGTGGACAAACTGAGGTTCAAACCACCTTACTGAGGACCTTTACTGGACTGTGGGCACAATTGATCAAATCGGCTAATTTGTGATATTAGCACAATATTACAACAACCAGATATTTAAAATACTTTTAAACATAAAGACCAAGACAGAAGTGCTATGGCCTTGGTTTCAGGGTTCAGTTTGGTTCAGTCATCCCTTTCTGTCAAAGTGTCCCCACAAATGCAGCACTGCAGCACAATACAGTGTTAGTACACGTGCCACAACACCTGAATCGGCTAATAACAGGTGTTCAGTGTGTGAACATTATGGTCCTGAACCTCAGACCTCTAACTGTTCATATCTGGTTATATTTGTGTTTTGTGACTTCATCCGCTGAGAGCTGATGAAGCTGCTGCTGTTTGCCACATCATAACAAGTTATTGTAAGAGTATGAGCTCCTCTTGCATTTCACCTCTGAATGCTGAGTACTTGATGAAGAGACACAATGCAATACGAATGCAAAAAAATAAAAAATTAAGACGGCCCACATTTTAGAAATATGGTTTGTCTTCCTAAGCAGGTCTGATGATAGAGCAGACTAACGTCTGGTGCATTTTAAGAGCTCTTGGCATCATTTCCAGAAAAGAGACTTTGCAGGAAATAATAATAAAAAGAAATCTTGCTTGTACATGTAACTCATTGTTTTCTCAGAATTACAGGCTCTTGTGATGCTTTTTACTAGGAATGTTTCAGTCAAAACCCAGAGAGACATTAAGGCTGATCAATGTAGTTGATTTTCACTAGAAATCTAAAAATTGAGAGTTTTAATTTTTGCCCTATACGTTGATAAGCTTCATCAGGGTAAACATGGGTTGTTGAGAAAAGGAGTAGAATTATGCAGCCCTTTTGATTTAGCTGGATTTTCTATACTTCATTTTACAACATAAGCATACATGAAGCAAACTTTCAATTTCTGAAAATCCTTTTGCTTTGTTTTTGTTGCATTTACTATAAAGAAATTTTTTGTTGCTCCTTTTGTCTATGCAAAAGCCTTTTGATATACTGTGATCAGTAAGCATTGTCCAAGAAGCAAACTGCGTTTGTCAGTGTTCACCATAACACAGACTGTACAAGTATTTGAAACACGCTGAAATTGTCTTGATTATCCACGTGGCAAAAACCACATGGTCTGATTCACGTACTAATCGTCCTCTTGATCCGCCTGAGTGCTGCCACCGGATGATCCCTCCATGCAGATTACTGATCTTCCTGTTTCTGGTTCTTCCTACAGCATAATGCTCCAATCCCTCAAGGTGGCCGGGGAGCCATCCAGTTCGTGACGCAGTACCAGCACTCCTCAGGGCAAAGGCGCATCCGAGTCACCACAACTGCAAGGAAGTATGACAATGCAACAGCACTCTGTGCTCTTGTCTCCATCTCATAACTGTGTGGTTCCATCTAGAGATGCACCGATCCCATATTACTGTCCGTATGCATCCCGATATCGAAAGCAATTTTAGATTGGGGATCGGTGACGATGTGCCCAATCCATAAGGGCAGATCTATTCAGTCTAAGTCTATGCTTTGCGCATATTATTTATTTTACATTATAGTTTGAATTCCTAATTTGTTAGTTTATTTTTACATGTTTGACCAAGGTAGTCACCCTATTGTTTTTCACAGTTTCAGTTTCTTTGTTATTCATTTTCCGTTGGCTGTTCTCCTCCTAACACTGACTGGACAAATGAAAGTTGTTTTTCCATGTCTGACCAGCTGGTGAAGCTGCTGTTGTATTTCTTTGTGCTGTAGTGGTGCAGAGTTAGCAAATACATTTTTATTTCAGCACATTTATGTCTGTTTAACAAAAAAAAAAAAGAAACGTTTTTAGTCATTTCAGAATTATTTTTCTGTATGGGATCGGTGTCGGCCGATACTAAACCTCAGATGTCAGTATAGGAAGTAGAAAAGTGGATTGGTGTGTCCCTAGTTCTGTCCTAACATGAGTGAAGCATGGTAACTGATACCGTACTAATATTACATGACTTCATGTCAATCTTTGTATGTTTATAGACAAGAAAATACATTTTAAAAACTCAGGAGCCCGAGTCTCTCATTCAGATGTGACAGAAAAGAAGCCGTCATGAAAATATTCTTTTCTTGCATCCCTGTGTCGCCCACTTTCAGCTTCACAAATTTCCAAGTGTTGTGCGTTGTGTACGTGTGTATTTACAGCGTTATGTTTCTTTCAGCTGGGCTGATGCTCAGACTCAGATCCAGAGCATAGCGGCATCGTTCGACCAGGAGGCGGCAGCCATCTTGATGGCCAGGTTGGCGGTTTACCGGGCAGAAACGGAGGAGGGACCTGATGTGCTTCGATGGTTGGACAGGCAGCTGATCAGACTGGTAAGAGACAGTGTCTACATAATAACACATTTGAATTAAATATGAAAAAATCAACAAGATTTAACCTCTTGTGGCTCGATGTTTGTTTGCAGTGCCAGAAGTTTGGTGACTATCACAAGGACGATCCCAACTCCTTTAGATTTTCGGAGACGTTCTCCCTCTACCCCCAGGTGACCTGCATGTCGCCCTAACCGTCACCGCCCAGCTGTTCCATCCTGCTTTCTCTAAATGTTTTTTTTTCGTCTTCCTTCCAGTTCATGTTCCATCTGCGGCGCTCCCCGTTCCTGCAGGTGTTCAACAACAGTCCTGATGAGAGCTCCTATTACCGACACCATTTCAACAGGCAGGACCTGACCCAGGCCCTCATCATGATCCAGCCTGTGCTGTACGCCTACTCCTTCAACGGCCCACCTGAGGTAACGAGCCTCACAGTTTACTGTTCAAAACAAGTTTCTGTTTGACAGCTGGCTTTCATTATTATTATTCTCGTGAGTCTTTTCTGAACTGCAAAATATGTTATAATGTTATATAATCATCAAAGACATATATGGAGTGTTTTGTTTTTTTTTGACTCTTTCATGCATGTTTGAGAAATCCTTTCATCTCCATGGCAACCATTCAACTGTGCAAAATGCCTTATTGAATTTAGCGCCACGTTTGAGGCGCAGCTCCTCTTCCCTCTCCTGCTTCTAACAAGATATTTTTCAACCGGAAGAAAAATCTGTTCTGCTTTTAAGAGTCCGGTTGGACAGACTGTCTCCTTGTGGACTGCTCTCATTCTAGCTCAGGATTTTCTGATGCATTTCCACCACAACCCCTGCAGGGAGCGCTGTGCACAGGGAGCTTTAATATTGTCGGCCTGCTGACTGATAAGTGTGTGTGTGTGTATGTGTGTGTGTTTCAGCCGGTGCTCTTGGACAGCAGCAGCATCCTGCCGGACCGAATTCTGCTGATGGACACCTTCTTCCAGATCGTCATCTACCACGGAGAGGTACGCGCTAATTGGAGGAGGTGTGTGTGTGTTAGCTCTAGAACAAATGTGTGTGTAAGCGTCTGTCTCCTTCAGACTGTGTCTCAGTGGAGGAAGGCTGGCTACCAGGACATGCCTGAGTACGAAAACTTTAAGCACCTCCTCCAGGCTCCAGCGGACGACGCTCAAGAGCTGCTGCACACTCGCTTCCCCATGCCGAGATACATCGACACGGAGCACGGCGGCAGCCAGGTGGGGGCGCTGTCACACAGACACGCATCTAACACAGGCGTTCAAGATCATGAAGGACACAAAAAAAAACAACTTTTGAAGTGATTATAAATAAACACAGATAAAATCAGAATTTCTGAAAAATAAAGGTTTTCTTCCACTGATTAATACGGCAAAAGTAAAGAAACTGTTCCTCACCACCCTGCTGGATCCAGTCAAGTTTATTTTTTATAGAACAGTCCAGCAACAAGGCAGTTCAAAGAGCTTCACATGATGAAAATATAACACAGTAAACAATTATGAAACAAGCTACAAACATTGCATTTTGTCATATCCCATCATCAAGAAAAATAATTGTTAAATATACAAATCAACGTTTCAGTTACTATTAATCAAAGGAAACTCTAAGCAGGTGGGCTTTTAGCTTTGATTTAAAATAACTCAGTATTTCGGCTGTTTTGCAGTTTTCTGGAACTTTGTTCTAGATTAGAAGAGCTAAAAAACTGAATGCTGTTGTTGAATGAAGCCAGATTTTGATTCTAAATGAAACCAGATTTTCCGAAACATATCCAGTTGCTTCAGAATGTGAAATAAAAATAAAATAAAACCCTGGCAATGTTGGTTTGTTCACGAATGTCCAGAATGTTGTAAAAACAACTGAAAAATGCAGAAATATGAGTCTGGAAAATCTGTCAAAGACCAGATTCCCATTGATTGTCTTCCATACGCAGCCTGTTCCCTTATGGGATCAAGGTTGTTATAGTTAACTAAAACTAACAAAAACTGAAATTGAGAAAACATTTTTCTTAGCTGAAATAAGTAAAAATGGCAATTAATGTGGAAAACCTGTAACTAACTGGAACTATATTGTCGTTTATGAAACTGCCTAAAGAAAATACTGAAATTATAGCTCTAATATCCTTTGTTTTTGTGTTTATGAATCTATTTACTTTTCAAACTGATGTGAAACAGATTACTGCACTCCATATTCCTTTTGGCGGCGCTAACGCTGGTCCGCAAAATAGCAACAGAAAATGTTTGGAGAAAACACCAGTCAGTTGTTTAATAATTGAAAACGTTTTCTGAAAATGGTTTCTTTTGTTGAGTCTTCATTACCCAAATTATGCATATTTAATCACAGTGCAATACTTTGACCTTTTTAAATTCTGCACCTAAATATTAACCAAAATATAAAAAAAACTAAAACTAGTTTAGCAAAGACCAAGCTAAAACTAAGCAATATTGAACTAATAATAAATAATAATAAAAATAAAAAAAATCAGCAAACACACTTTAAAAACTAATTAAAACTAACTGAACTAGACAAAGAAAAAGTCACAACGAAATAGAATAACTTTAATGAAGAACCCAGAACTGTTCTGACCTGGTGGGATCTGTGTGATGGAACCACTCTGAGCAGAACCTTCTGTATGTTTTTAGGCTCGTTTCCTGCTCTCCAAGGTCAACCCGTCTCAAACTCACAACAACATGTATGCCTGGGGACAGGTAAGGACCCCACCGGCGACCTTTGCACTCAGCCAATCAGACAAAACGCTGACAGGGTTTGTTTTTTGTGCAGGAGTCCGGGGCGCCCATCCTTACCGACGACGTCAGCCTGCAGGTGTTCATGGACCACCTGAAGAAGCTGGCCGTCTCCAGCGCCGCCTGACCCCACCTGACCCCGCCTGACCCCGCCTCATGCATGCGTTCGCTGCCTGAACCGAGCAACAAGCACTCCGTTTCCGTCAGTGTTACTTTCAGCAGCAGGTCCAGGATATTTCCACTCGTTAGTTTGTTTTCATTTTGCCGCAAAGTCACACGGCCACACCCGTAAAAGTTCTCATCTAATCTAAACCCGAGCAGGTCAGCACCGCGCCTGCAGAGCGGGAAGCAGCTCCGGTGTCTTTCTGCGTGTCAACTTTGCTTCATCTGAATGTTACAAACATTTTAAGTAAGACTTTTAAAGAGTCTGCCAGCGTGACATCCAACAAAAACTCCAACCGTTTCCTGTGAGCAGCATAGAAACCAGCTTGGAGTCTTTGCACTGAATGTATTGCTGGTTTATATTTCCATATTTGACTTATTTCACAAACATTCAAGCAGCTGCTTCATAGTAAACATACAGCCGCCATTCCCCCCCCCCCCGTTTTGGTTTTACAGTGTTTGTTTATATTTATGTGAGCCAGTTTATGGTCTTCTCCTCGACTGGTTTCTTTAAACAACCCGTTTTCAATTCAAACACTAACAGTTTTGCCCAGGCAAGTGAATGCATGTATTCCTGTTATTCTGTCTGTTTCATGTTTGCAGTAAAGCTGTGCTGTGTGCTGTGGAGAGCCCACTGATGTCTGTGTTTTCCTTCAGATTTAGCCCAGGGCATGAAAATGATCATGAGATGAAAGGTGAAGCTGCACTGCCCCCTTGTGGAATCTAAAGACAACACCTGAATCCCGTTCCCAATAATGAATCCATCTTTAATTTTGTCACGTAATTCCGGAACATAAACATATGTAACATCATTTATTGCTGTATATGTTGTGAACTGTTCTAGTGGTTATCAATTTTTTTTTTTTTTTTGGCAAGGCAATTTTATTTGACTTTAGTTTCAGCAACAAGGCTGTTCAAAGTGCTTCATATGATTACAATGAAAAATAAAACAACAAACGAGCAAAATGGAAAATCATAAAGTAATGGAAAATGACGACGGACTGAAAAACAGACTACAGTCTGATGTTCCAGTTAACTCGTTGTGTATCAAAGGCAACTTTAAAAAACCTGGAGCTGCTTAGCTTATTCCTGATAATGTTCCATACTTGACCATCAAGTTCCATCCATTCTTGATGGAACTTTGTGTTTTCTCTCTACCAGAAACTCCTGAAGAAGAATCACTTTACGAATAGCTTAAAAAAATAAATAGTCAAAGTCCAAGTCTAAAACTCATTCATTTTCCCTCCGGAAACACCCTCCACGTTTTTCTGGTCTTTCATATTTAATTCCAATAAAATACGCTGAAGTTTGTTTTTACAAAATCACGTGTGATTTTGTAAAAGATCCAGGCGTTTTCAGTCGTTCCAACTGTGCTCCTGTGTGCTGATGCTGTTTACCCGTTTTGCTATGATGTCAGAGCCCTGTAGCTTTCAGAGCGCTAGGTGTTAGCACGCCCATTACATTTCTAACCATGAGAAACCCTTTGTCAGAAATGGCTTTCCCCTCCACGGCCGTACTTCCTGTCATTCTTTGCACAGCGCTGCCTGGAAATGCCTAAGTCACCACTTACCCTATCGGCTTCCCTGCGTCTTTCCACTGTTTGTTCAAATCCGAGCTGTGAGCAAGTTTATTCTCTTTAAACTTGTGTCCTCTGCAGTGGACACGGTGTCCTCCGCAGTGGACACAGTCTCCTCCGCAGTGACCTCTGCAGTGGACACGGTGTCCTCCGCAGTGGACACAGTGTCCTCCGTAGTGGACACAGTGTCCTCCGCAGTGGACACAGTGTCCTCCGCAGTGGACACAGTGTCCTCCGCAGTGTCCTGATACTCAGAACGTGAAAGTTGCCGTAAAACCGATTTGTTTGCACTTCTACACGCGACATCTCATTAACACCGTCTGTTAGTGGACATGTGTGCTAAAAAGCAATGGAACAGGTGTATCTAATAAAGTGGCCACTGAGATTAAGGAAAACCCACCTGCTGCTGTCACATATCCACTTCCCAGGATTCAACTGGGAATTACTTCAGCTCAGAAAATACTAAATCGCAAGCCGAGGTTTTGGTCTGAATGTCTCAGAGGTTTTCAGTCTGATTAGTTGACGGCGTCCCTGTGCAGGAAAACAGCTGACCATATCAAGACCCAACACACTTCCTGTCCAGGAGGAGAGCGAGGAAGGCTACGGGGGGGCTGCTGGCTATGGGGGAGTGAAGCCAACAATCTGTCAGCACAGCTACTGTGAAGGTGGAACCAGAAGAAAGAAATAAGAGGTAAACTGGAAGAAGTGGAGAGAAAGAAGTTTTTTTTTTCAGAGTCAGGAGGACAAAACTGTAAAGAGTGGAGGAGACACCAGCTGCTGTGACGGAGAAGACAATAACCTGAGAACAAACAGAGCAGAAAACGGGAGAGGAGGAGGAAAAGAAACGACCAAATCAAAACCTGGACGAGTAACTAACGGTAAGAGACCAATTAACCAGACGGAATACACATTCATTTATTTCTGGGTGGGTTTTTTTTGCTTTTTTTTTGTGACATCTTCTTAGTAAAATTTCAGTTTAGAAAAACCGTTTCACATTGACGCAAACAACGTGAGGAAATGATGTAAAGTGAGCATGAAAGTTGAATTTTTTGCTGCTTTTAGAAACTGATCACCCAGTCCAAACGTCTTAAGATCAAGTTCAGCTAATCTGACCGGCCATGACCAGACATCCACGGCTCAGCAGGAAAATCTATGGACAAGTAAAAAGAGCTCAAATTCTAAAGTTTGCGAAGAAGAATGACCAAAAGTTTCTTTCTAAATGTATAAAGCTAGTAGAGACATATTCTAAGTTTTGACTCAAGTTCTGAACACAAATGCATGTGATGTTTTTTTTTTTTTAACCTGTGAAACAAACTGGAAATATTTTTACTCCGTTGTGCTGATCCACATCATGAGCCCCAATAAACTTTATCACTGTAACTTTAAGCAGATGTTAATGAAGCATGAACACTTTTACAAAGTTCCACACCACTTCACACAAAACGCATCACAACAAAACATGTGCAGTCATGTTCAATAAGTTAGAATCCACATTCAGGCTCATTTATCAGATTAAAAATATCTTTTGAAGACAACCTTTAAGCAGGTTTTAAACATTTCTGTATTAAAAATGCTCCTTAGTGGTCTGATTTAAGATTGCAGTCTTAATTGTGTTTTCATTTACTGTAAGGAGAAAATCGTCCTAATTAACAGGAACAAAGGTCTGTGTGTAATTCATTCAGTGAATAGTTACTGAAATAAATTTCAATTAAACACAGTTAAATTAAATTCATCATTTCATGACTATACGTCCTCATAGCTTATGGAAATACTTAACTTCCAAGAAGAATAAGCTGATGCTCGATGATTGCTTGGTACCTGGTTCTGAACTGGTTTGTTTACTCTCTGTTAAACAGAAGACCATTCGTACTGAGCCAGGCTCTGCTTCTGCTGGAGGTTACTTCCTGTTAAAGGGGAGGTTTTCCTTCCCACCCTGGCCCTAGCTGCATGCTCAGTACGAGGGATTGCTGTCTGGATTCTGTGGCTTTGTTCTCGTCCAGGAGGACTCTGTACAATCTGTTGGGTTTCCTGAGATAGAAACTTTTTTTAAGCCAATTTAAAAAAATCAATTGATTTGATGCTGTTTGATGACTAGGATCAATCAGAATGTGTGCGTTTGTTTGAACTGAAATTACTTTTTTTTTTTTGTAAGTGCCTCAAGTTAAATTGTGCCATATAAAAAAATCTGAATTAAAATGAAATAGTCGTGAATAAAACTGTGGGAACAAATTGTCCAATTGTCCTATTCCCGACCATCACGGCTTTAATAAGTAATGCTGCTTATTTTGACAGTGACATCATCACCAAAGGGGGCGGAGCTTGAGGAAATGGAATTTTGGCTCTGCTGCTGGTGGAGTTCCCTTTGGATGGTTGTCTTCCTGCTGAGAAATGTCTCCACCGACTTGTCCTCACACAGCAAATACAGTCTGAGCAACAGCAAAGCTTCCTTTGACCAGGCCATGAGGAACTGCCGTCCTGGTGTTCTGCCCTCTGTGGCCACCCAGCAAGAGCTCCAGGAAATATTTCAGCTTCTCAACAAGTCAAAGTCATTTCAGGAAAATATCACCGTCTGGGTCGGGCTGAGAAAATCTAAACACGAATGCAGTACTGATGGACAACCTCTGAGAGGATTCAAGTGGGTGGAGAACGGTAGCCAGGAGGCCAGCGCCATCAACTGGCTGGAGGAGCCGAAGCTCACCTGTGCAGGGCTCTTATGTGGGGCTCTGAGGCGGCAGCATGTCCAGGCAAAAGTTACTTTGGGTTTAATCGCCACCAGCTGTAAAACCCACTACCATTTCATCTGCAAAGGGAGCGATGCTCATACAGAACTACAGCTGAAAACGAGCCCAACAACATCAAAACCCGAATCGGCAACATTCCGTCCTAACATCCCGACATCAGAGCCAGAATCCTGTGAGCATTCCAAAGACCCCAAGCATCCCAGTATTCGCTCCCTGATGGCTGATTCCAGCAACGGCAACAAAGTCCTGGTTGAGTGTTGGTCTGCTGTAAAGTTAGACCTGTTCTGTTCAGGAGTTCCTGCTGTTTGGCGAGTGCTGGATGGCTCCCCCGCTAATTTCAGCATTATCTGCCAGAAGTGTGAAGAAGGCTTCCAGAAAGACGGCTCAGGGTTCTGCGTCGACGTGGATGAGTGCAGCACCGGGAACCCCTGCCAGCACACATGCCAGAACACCGAGGGTTCCTACAGGTGTGTCTGTGCCAATGAGCAGGACTCCTCATGTGAGGGCGTAGCACCAGCTACATCTGACAAGAAGTCACTGTTACACATCCTGATCCCTGTACTGGCTGTGGTGGCTGTGCTGCTGGTGATACTGGTAATCGTTGGCGTGGTGAAATGCTGTTTAAAGAGGCGCAAGAAGATGAAGACCAAACCATAAACGACAAGGAGTCCTATAAATGCCACTGAAGACATGTTAAAGAGCTTTTTGATTTGGGGTATTATGTAAAATCAACCTTTTTTGAGCTTTAAAATGTGTTATGATGTTATTCTCTCATCAAAAACAAACCTGGAGTGTTGCTTTGATTCTTTCACGCATCTTTGAGAAATCTTTGAATCTCCCATTGCAACCACTGGGGTTGTATAAACACTTGCTCTCACAAAGCGCTACCTAAGTTCCTCATTGAAGCTACAAGCTTCTGCTCTACAGAGTACCCTTCTCCCACTCAACTCCTCCAGACTAGTGGCAGCAGCAGTTAGCAAACACCTGGTGGAACTGGGAGTTTTCTGAACTCATCATAGTCAGTGCAACGCTACAAAGAACGGTTGTAAACGGCACAATGGAGGAGCATTTTTATGATGACTTCTTGTAGGTTTAGTATTGGAAAGAGAAAGAGATTTGCGAAGTTTAATTGCGAAGTTAAATTTCTTTTTAAGTCATATTTGATATA
>CAEGAE010092586.1:0-15836 GCA_903067095.1 Girardinus metallicus | reverse complement strand
GAAAATCTTCACGAGATGATGTTCATCTGATGTAGATCTTCTTATGCTGAGCATCTTTAACACAAGATGAAGAACATCTTCTGTTCAACATAAGGTGTTGAACTTATAAGATGTTCTTTTGTTGAAGATCATCTTATCCTTCCCACCCCACGTTGAACTTTAGATGAAGAACATCCCCGTAAGATGGAGATGTTCTTCATCTAACAAAGATGCTTTCATGATGAACATCTTCAACATAAGACGAAGATCATCCTATCCTTCCTACCCCACGCTGAACATAAGATGAAGAACATCCCACGTTGAACACAAAATGTTCAACACAAGATTTTCAAGAAAATCTTCGTAACATGAAGATGTTCTTCGCCATATGAAGATGCTCTTACATTGAACATATTCAGCACAAAAATTTGTTCAGCATAAAATGTTCAACTTCTTATGCTCAAGGTACCACGTAGGACAGTATGCGCACCTATTGGGCAGTGAAACGTCTACTCATGGCTTCTGCAAGGAACCAACTAGCAGTACTCATATTCAGCATACCTTCATATCCTCTGTACCTAATTTGTTTTTATTCTGTCTGAGATTGTTTTCTGTTGTGTTTGGGAACTTGTGTGATGTGAGGGGTTAGCAGATTGAGAGTGCAGGTGCAGGTCAAATGCAAGTTCAATTCGTGCATCAAACCAGTTTTTTGATGTGTCTGTGTGCGTGGGCGTGTATGGGTGGGGGTGTGCCTGGGTGTGTGGGTTGTGGTGTGTGTGTTTGTGTATTAGAGACAGTTTGTGTGTTGCCTTTGAACTCTTTTTCCGGTGTTTAAATGCTTTTATAATTCACGGGTCCAAAATGACCCACAAGACAACCCTTGTACCCTAGTGGTGTACTGCCCACATTGGAAATGTAAACAAAAACAAAGTATCACTTTTTCTAATTACGGGTCAATTTAGGAAAAATCATAAAATTTCAAGTCGGAAAAAGATCGTTTAGCGTATTTTTTCTACAGCTAAACATGCTAGTGGGTCACTTTTGACCCGCAAGACAACACAAAGGTTAAAGGCAATTCGAAACATACCCAAAATTTAGCTCGATAAGACAGTGAAATAAAAGTTACGTGTTTTTATAGAGTGTAAGTAAAAATCAGATTTCGGCTCTACGATTCTTTACGTCTAGAAATTAAAATTCTTATTAATGAGATTTCCAGACATATAAATCTGCAAACAAACTCTCTGAGGCATTGCCGCGTTTTGCCTAATACGTCAGGTGAAAATCAGATGTATTTTTGGCTTCATCGCTCCACCTTCCTGTCTCTTAATTTGGCTTGGTGGTAGCTTCTTGTCGGTGCCGACGCTCTGCATCCGGCAGAGGAGAGCAGCCCGCGTCCCAGCACACATGCAGTACAACGAGGCAGTGTGTCCGCCACAGAGGAGACAAAGCTGCAGGATGCGTCGAGGAGACGGGAATTTGCGCAGGACCAGGGACGTTTTACTCGACTGCCACTGCTGAAGGTTTGTTAAATGCGCTACCTGAATAAAGAAAGAGAGAAAAAAAAAAAGTCCCGTGCGTGAGAGAGCTGGTCGAAAATAAAACACGAAGCGCGACAGCCTCGGACGGAGCGCTTGTGATAAATATTAGTTCGCATATGAAGCATTTCAGATGTTAAATATTGATAAAACCTGCATAACTTCTACTTCTTTAGTAGTCATGAGTGGAATTTGTACTCATTTTAATGTGCTGAATATAGATCTATGGTAAAGGGAAAGCATAAGGATATTTTTTTTTTTACAACAAACCAGTATTTCACATAGACTAAGTTAGACTCAATTTTAATCTTTTTTTTTTTTTTTAAGACAAAACCGTGTAAAAAGTAGTCAGTCATCAACTCGTATTTACATAGCGGACGCCCCCTCCCCCTCGACGACTGCACGATATTAAGCAACACAGACGCCACATTCACATGGCGGTTGTTGGTCAATATAGCAGTGCTATAACATCCAAAATGAATCGAGTGGTTTTAAATAAAATCACATTATTTATTCCATGTATACAGTTTGAAACAGTCACTCAAAGTCTTCAAAAAGCCTTTGAACTGAAAGCTTTCAGAAATGATAATTGACAGACTCTGAAGGCAGCCATTAATGTAATTTGTAGAGAGATAAGAAACGGTGATAGGTGTTTCTGCTTGAACAGATATTCAGTTGCACCCCAGTGACTCGTGTAAAATTGTCTGCTCAAACGTTTCACCAGCACTCTGTCGGCTGTGGTTAACTCATTTAAGATAATTGGGTAACATAGAGTTAAAGACCTCTCAGTTACTAAGAAACTACTGGGAAATTGAGGATGTCTTATTAATTGTCTTGGCAGGACTAAGTGTGTATTTAATTTTCAACGCATCAAACTGTCAATATGTTTTCATACTTCAATAACAATGATTTACTATGAAGGTTGGAATGTTTTTAGACTCAGGGCATAATTTCTCTGGCAGAAGACGACATTTCTCAACCGTGGGAACAATATTCAAAACAACTGGTTCTTCAAGATTTGAATAAAATCAACTATCTGCAAGATTGTTGAATCATGCCTTTATTACAACCTGGGTTTAGTCTTTACTTAAAAAATGTTGGATAACTATATATACATTTCAGGCAGTTTTTCACAGAAAGGAAACATAACAGATCTGTATAGGTATTCATTGGAACAATGCAATGGATTTGGAGAAAAACATGCCATTTTGCAGTTATTAAATTCAGCTTATGCATAGTGCACCAATTCACAACAAATTTGATTTCTGTGAGCTTTGCAAGAAACATGTTTTCAGTTAAATTTTAGAAATACAGAGCAGATCGAATGTACACCAATAAAAAACAATCATATGATTGAAATATGGCACATTGCAGTACAAGGCAGTTTAATAAGATTATAAAACCAATAGATCTAAAGTTATAAGCAAAGTTACAAGCTTTTTCAATAACTCTGACCAAACTAGACAAAGGTTCACAGACATAAGTATTCAGCGAATTGTATCTATTATGGACAAAGAACAGAGAGGTCATAAAGTTAATAGTTGGAAAAAAAAAATCAGTTAATGGAATGTTCTGGAGATATAGTGAAATGTTAAAGAAGAGAGAGTCACAAAAATGTAAATGTTAATCATAATTAACATTTACATTTTTCATAATTGCAAGCAAAAGTGTGGGAAATAAACATCTTCCTCAAAATCTTCTTTAGACAGCAGAATAAATATGAGGATATCTCCTTATAGGGATAATAGTGTGTCCCAAATGTTTGTCAGTTAATATAAATATAAACCATAAATGTTTGGATTTCTTAGTGCATTTACTGAATAAAAAAAATAATCTGATTTTTGCATTTTATCTGTTAATTACTAATCAAAAAAGATTAAGGGAATATAAGACAATTATGATCTTTGTCCAATTAATGAGCATATCTTCAATATGTTGCAGAATGAATCACTAGTCTCTGCATGACGGCCGACAACCAAAACAAGGACTAGACTCTCCAGCTCCAGTCCCAAAACCAGGACTCAAGAATGAGGACTAAGTATGCAGTCATCTTCATCTGCGTTGTGGCCCTGGTCATCATCGAAAAAGAAAGCAATATTCTATCAAGGTAAAAAAAAAAAGAAAAATCAAGAACCTATTGCAACTTCATTTTGTCAAGAAAACTTTTTGAGTCTACTAAGATAAAAAATAAAATTCCATTTTGACTTCTCCAAAAAGTCATTTTGGGTATGTACCTTCATTAATAAAAGGCCTATTTCTCCCCCTTCATATCTTTTCCTTTTTACTTTTTGTAACCATCAACTATAGCTGCTCTTGTTTCCACATTATTGGACTGTTTTACATTGTCTTCAGGCAGTTAAAGCTTAAGTTTTCTACATAAATCTAAATGCATCAGGGCTTCTGTGAAATCTGCACATGATGCCATCAGTTAGAAGTGCCATGTGCGTGAGAATTTAATATCCTCCTCAAACCAACAAAACAGAAACTGTAACCAAAGCAGGAAACAGGTGTGCCTTATTTCTCAATCGTCTGAACTGTGACGGTAAACCACATGTTTGTACACATCCCTTGGATATCTGAAAGATATTAATTTCGTCAGAACCCTATTCCATTACAACCAGAATATTTACACACAAAGTACAGTCGTGTCAAATATGCAGATCTCAGTAAAGATTACTATTATTTTCACCGTTATTATAAAATTACTGTAAACTAAAACACTGTAATGTTTATCCCCGTGATTCTATGAATGAGATCCTCCTTTATTACATTGTGTCAGCTACATTAATAAAAAATGAAACCATCTTTTTTTTGTCAGGCCTTCCTGGTTTGATAACAGTGCTGGTTGGTATTTGTCAGCTCTAATATTCCATGCTAGAGAAATTTTTTATATTTTTTATATAAAAGTTAGTACCTAGCTCTTAGAGCTGAATCTACCCCCTTGTATAACTCCTGCTGGGTTGTGCAGCAATGTCTGCATACCAGCATACCACACTATCAAGGTTCAGTGACTGCTGAATATTACTTAACCCATTCACATCTGGCTTGGATGTAAGAAATATCTTTATACTGTTTTGTAATGCTTACTACACACTGCAGCATCACATGTTGAAAAAGCCATTTGTCAGGGTTGCTGCAGCCTTGAAAAGTATGGATTTTTCAGGTTTGCTGTTGCCCTGCCAATTATGTTGTCAACACATCATTGTTGAACTTTGTGTTTTATTACATGTAAAAAGGTTAGAGATGCAGAAATTAACTCTTACAAATAATGTTTTGATATCTTAGCTGTCAATTTGACTTTTGGCTGATTCCAAGAAGACTGTTCTTATTGGTTCAAGAACATGCCTCTAACTTTTACTGAGTTTTACCAAATTCTAAAAATGCATCAAGAAACATGTTGCTGGCTGATGCAATAAAAGATGGGTGTTCTTAGTTTTGATGCATTTAATCAATTGGAAAAAACTATTTCTCAGTAATCGAACAACTAATCATTAATGGAAGTTGGTGAAGGGAAAATTGCTTAATCTTCATTTTTGGCTGATTGATGGGTGCAACTCCAAAGTAGCTGTTATCTGATGATTCATATAAGAGTAAGGCATGTATTATTGAGACAACCACAACTATCATCATGGGGCTAAAACAGATAAGTGTGGCAAGGAGAGTATTTATCAGAAGCTAAATGTATAGGGTCATGTATTACTTCTTACTGCTTTGCATCGGATGTTGGTTTGTCCGACTAAATTCCTATTAAAAATTAAATCACATGTACATTTGTGGTTGTATTGAGACAAATAATGTTTCATACATTGTAATATTTCATGCTCAATTATCTATTTTTTTTTTTACCAGGGTCTCGGATAAGCTGATCCAGAGGCAGATACCACAGCAAACTCCAAAGACTCCTCAGAATGACAACAATACAGCATCCAAAGATTATGTGGATGTTCTAAAAGTGCTGCTCAGCCAACAACCCGCTACAAAAAACAACCAAACAAATCTCCTAGAAAAGAAAGAAGTGGATGAAACGGGCGATATAAATGTAAAAAGAAACAGGGGTGGTCGCAAGCATGTGTTGCTCATGGCTAGCACACGGACAGGATCATCGTTTGTGGGGGAGTTTTTCAATCAACATGGCGAGACCATGTTTTATTTGTTTGAGCCTCTGTGGCATGTTGAGCGCCTGTTGGCCACAGCAACAGAGATGAACAATTCGACTGCTTTGCCAGGAGTCTACGGGGACATCCTCCAGGCGCTGTTCCTCTGTAATTTTTCTCCCCTTGAAAAATTCATCTCTCCATCACCACAGAACCACGTCACCCCTAATCTTTTCCGCAGAGAGTCAAGTTTAGCTCTCTGTGAAGAACCTGTTTGCACTCCTGTACTCAAAGATGTTTTTGAGAGGTACTGTCCAAATACTACTAAACCAACCTTGAAGTTGCAGAATGGAAAAACAAGGAATCTGAAATATCTTGTGTTGTTAATGCCTCTTCTTAAATTGAATTTTACAAAGGTTCTAGTAATTATATAGGTGAACAGTGGCGCAGTAAGTAGCACTGTTGCCTTGCAGCTGTTATCTGGGTTCGATTCCCAGCCTGGGGTCTTTTTGCATGGAGTTTGCATGTTGTCCCTGTGCATGCGTGGGTTCTCTCCGGGTACTCCGGCTTCCTACCACAGTCCAAAAACATGACTGTTAGGTTAATTGGTCTCTCCAAATTCTCCTTATGTGTGACTGAGTGTGTGCATGGTTGTTTGTCCTGTCTATGTCTGTGTTACCCTGAGACTGGTGAGGGTGTACCCCGCCTCTTGCCCTAAACATTCGCTGGAGATAGACACCAGCACCCCCCTGACCCCACTAGGGACAAGGGTGTACAGAAAATGGATGGCTGGATCTAGTAATTATATTTACAGTGCTTTACATTACTTTCCTTGAACTTATTCTTTCAAGATGTTCTTAAACTAACAAACACTTTTGGTAAATTTAGTGAACTTCTTTTTATGGCTTAAATGGCCTGTAAAAACTCAGAACCAACTCTCTGAAACACATTTGTCTGATGAAAGTATGTACTGTTTTAGGTATCACTGCAAGATTCGCCAGTGTGGACCACTGAACTTGACTCTTGCGTCTGAGTCCTGCCTCTCCAAACAACACCATGCCATCAAAGCTGTCCGTGTGCGACAGTTGGACACACTGCAGCCCTTGGTGGAGGACCCCCACCTGAACGTCACTGTTATCCAGCTGGTACGAGATCCACGAGCCATCTTAGTTTCACGCATGGTGGCCTTTCCCTCAAAATACCAGACATGGAAAGCGTGGGCGCAGGACGGACAGGTGCCTGAAAACGACGAGGAGGTGAAGAGGCTAAAAGGAAACTGTGATCAAGTTATGATATCTGCAGAATTGGGACTTAGCAAGCCCCAATGGCTAAAGGGACGCTACATGTTGGTGCGTTATGAGGATATTGCTCGGTACCCGATGCAGAAGGCTGAGGAAATGTACAAGTTTACAGGGATACCTTTCAGCTCCCGAGCAAGGGAGTGGATCCTCAGGAACACACAGACTACAGAGGAAGCCAGTGGAATATATTCCACACAGAAGAATTCTTCGGAACAGGCGGACAAATGGAGGACTAGCATTCCCTTTACGCTGGTTCAGGTTGTGCAGAAGGTGTGCGGACCTACCATGAAGCTGTTTGGGTACAGATTTGTGGATGATGAAAAGACACTGAGTAATAAGTCCATCAGTTTGCTTGAGGATAAACAATTTTCATAATCAAGTGAAGTTTCTACAAAGACTGGGGCATGGAATGAGGTGGAGTGCATCCTGCACAGCTTGGGAATTCATCACAGGAAAACAGAGACAAACAATATCATTCACAGAAACTTTCATACCTGAAAGGCAATTTTTGAGACCAAACAACTTAGCATGCGTGGCTTTGTCCTCTTAGAGGAAACCAGGGAGAATCCGTGTATTCACAAGGAGAATATTAAAGCTACATATAGAAAGACCCTGATCAGGACTAAAGAAATTTTGCACAGCTCCAATTAAAAAAATGTATAATAAATACATACTTATAAAGCAAAACAACAAGCACCACGCCTAACCTTACCAATAGATAGCCTCTTTTTAAAGAGAATACTTTATATGCGCACTGTAGTCACTGAAATGCCAGTTTCTCAAACTTTGTGCCATGACCTTTTTTTTAGTGAAATATCAGATAAGTCAGCCTTTTTCAGTGATCACTGTTTGAGATGTATGGTTTTAGTTTAAGATGATAGCATTTTCAGAGATAAAAAATAAATGTTCTGGATCCTACAGCAACCTGAACAAAAGGTTAAATGGGGAAATTGCCTCAATGTTTTGAAATAGTTTTATCTAATAGCCTTTATCCTGTGTTCTTAAAAATCTAATATAATTCAATAAATTGAAATCTTGCTTCTGATGACAATGTTTTTATGTTGAGATCCTTTCTGTAGTAATAAGATTATCTTAACATGATTCCTCTATTTTTATTATATGTCTTGAGGATAATAATTTTGTGCAGTTCCAGTGAACTACATTTTGTTTAAAATTAAAAATACAAATATGGCCCATAATGATACAGACAGAGAGCCACTGCAGCCAACGCAGCTTCTCTTTAATTGTTAACATAATTGTAAAACATTTAACAAATTAATTTGCTGGACAGATTAATGTACAACAAATTTGCAGGCAATACTAAACAAACAAAAATATGTTTAAAATGAACCCATGCAAACACGTCTGCACATTTTGCTGAGGGTATAAATGTCATCAAATTATATCAACATGTCTATCATGGTTCAGTCTAGGGCTCCTATACTGATTATTGATAGAATAATCAGATTGGGACATTCATCATATATTCAAAAATATTTACTAATATTATAATGAAAACTAGACAGCTAAGGTCTCTTTTAATCAGATGGGGTGTGTTTTAGTAGTTTAGAAATATTACTCAGTTAAATGGAAACATTAGATCCTTGTGTCTATGACGAGCATCCGTACAGTATGCTCCCAGGTGTATGAACATGATAATACTCAGAACTTTAAAAATGTTACTTTTAAGGGTTTTGCGGTAATTTATGAAAATACACGTGAACTTTTTCTGGCTTCCTCCCACAGTCCAAAAACATGACTGTCAGGTTAATTGGTTTCTCTAAATTCTCCCTTGGTGTGAGTGTGTGTGCATAGTTGTTTGTCTTGTCTACCTCTGTGTTGCCCTGCGACAGACTGGCGACTTGTCCAGCGTGTACCCCGCCTCTCACCCGGAACGTTAGCTGGAGATAAGCACCAGCAACCCTCCCGACCCCACTAGAAAATGGAACATATATATGAAACATCACTTACCTCACATGGCTATTTAGTAGTTCAGTGTTATTTTCCTCGCACCAGCCAAAGTTTTTCTACCTCCTAGTGGATGACAGGCATTAGGTGAAGCTTCTTTTCTAATAACATGTTTTTTCTGTCATCATGCTGCCTAAGCAAAAGATGAAGCTGTTAAACTACATTATGAGCTCTTTGAGAAATTTTGGTTTGTATTTGCTGGCACAATTAAGGTCATAATATTTTTCACCAAAATTTAGAACCAGCATTTATTCAATCTTCAGAAATATATGTGGTTTTTTTTTGCAGAATGTTATACGTCTGTGCATGACTCAGACCATATCTCTCTGTAAAACACAGGTGGTGATGTATAAAGGTAACTACTGTGACTATGATTCAATGACACCTTTGTGTTCAGCTTGGCTGACACCCCAGAATGCTGCCATGCCGCTTAAGGAAAGGAGTTTGCTGCAGAGATTCATAGAGAGCAGATTATTTTCACCTAAAAAAAATCTAAAATTAATACTTAACATACCAGGTTGCCAAGGACACACAAATACATGACTTTAAAACTGTCAGTGTTTGGAGTTTCTTTTGGAATTAATATAATCCGTAATATATATTTTTTCTGTAACAAGTCTCAGTTTATAGCTTCATTTCTGAAATCCAAAAGTAGGTATTTCAGGTTTCTTATGCTGACTGTTAAAATGACACATTTTTTTGTTTTATTTATAACTTAAGAACATACAAATATTATTTGTTTGATTTAACCAAATTCCAGCCTTTCACTGTAAATCCAACCTAATACTACTCATCAACCAATCAGCTAATACAAAACCTGTTTTCTTTTGTTATCATCATTTTTAACTAGCCTTACATTTTCTATAAACTTTCTCTCCAGTTTAATTCTCATTTTCTATACCTTGCCATATTTTTTGCTGAATGTTTGTTTTAAGTTGTTAGATTTTTTTTTATTTTTTTTTTATATTTATTAGCGTGATAACTACAAGTGATGAGGATGGAGTATCATTTTCTGGGGTTTGTTTTCATTGCATTGTACAAGCCTACTACTGCCTATACTTTTTTGCTGCCATATTTATTGTTTACAGATGAACATAGATGCATAGTAATAGATTACACCTAATTTATTAGAACTGTACCACACAAATGTTATTCTGCTGAAATGATGATTAAATTCCTTTTGATGTGAGTGATTTGTACCAATGATGAGCTACAGTTTCAACAACAGAAAATGTTAAAATTATTTGTTATATATTATGCCTATTCATAAGACTGTTCATACCCCTTGAACATCTTCACAGTTTGCCATGTAACAGCCACAAATTTCAAATTATTTATTAGAGTTTTGAGTGATAATAAAAATGTGTTGTGAAATCAGATTCAGCCCCCATTAAGGGATGTTTTCTTATAGCCTAACTTTTATATATAATTCCCCACAACTTTATCTCTGGCCTGTGTGCTGCTGTAAATATCTTGGAAAGACTATATATTTTTTCTCTAACTCAAAAGCTCTGTGTTGATCTGTTGTATAAAAAAAATAATCTGAAGTTTGTTGTTGCAGTATGACAACATAGGGTGATCCTACTTATATTTACTGCCTATACTTGGAAGTGGCTTAACTATGCTTTATTTTTATAACTATTTGGAAATCTATTTGCAGTCACATGAAATCTTGTTTGGACATTGTACTAAGTCTTAAAGACCAGAGAAAAGAAAAATATTCACATATTATAGCACAATGATTTCATTACACTTTGAACGTCCTTAGTGAACAGAACTTCTTCTTGTGTCATATATAAGTCTTTAAATGCACACTGGATGAGGAATGCATTGATCAAATGTAGGATGAATGTAGAATTGTTTAAATGCGCCCTGTTACCTGCAACCCCCATTTGAATTACGCTGAGACAGGGAACCCATTCAGCTCCACATTCCTCACTGTTAACGTCCCAGCTGCTGCGAAGCACTTTGGAATTACGACAGCTGCTAGTCAAGCAGATCATTCTACTTAAGATGTTTCTGTATCAGCACAAGTAGTGTTTTAAATTTTTTTTGGCAGTAGTTTCCTTTTTGGGAATCAAACCATGGACATCTGCATTGATGAGTATAGCCTCTGTACATGGTGCGCCGGCTCTACCGCTGAGCCAGGAGGCGGCCATCACAATGGTTTTAAAGCTTAAAAATATCTTAAGTTCTTTGAAGATATTTATTGAAACTGCTTGTCGTAGTAAGTTGTTACAGTGATAAGTTTGTTTATTACAAGTGGGAGCTGCCATGGTTTGATGCTACTTTAAAAGTGAGTTGAAGTGTATCAGATGAAAGTAAACATCTACAGTGAAGTTGTTATTAAAGCATGCATAATCATGAGGGTATGGGAAGATCCCATTTATGCATGTCACAAAAACGGCTACCAGCCCATAAGCAAATTTCAACCTGTAATTATGTGTTTTAAATCTTGTTAAGGAAGAAAAACGTCATAACTCCAGCTATAACACCGTAGTATACATCAAGTAAGGCATTGTATGGGTTTTCCTTTTTTTGTGACTAAAAATCTAATTTAAGAAAGTTGTTTATGGAGAAAGATTGTCAATACCGAAGAAGATATTCATAGATTCATTTATTCAACTATTATGGCTGTATTACATGTGATAACCAATGTAATGCATTCAAAATTTTTAATGTTTAAGTTGTTTTTGGGCCAGTAAAAAATACTAAATTGAGAAAACAACAAATAATTACAAGCATAGCTCTTTTCTTTACATAGCTCTTTAGTTGCTGTTTAATAAGGGCTAGAAACTGTAGCTGTAGATGCCCAGTGAAACAGAAACTGTTGGGATCCCCTTCTGACTTTAACACACAACAAAAAGTTTGAGATAAAAGTTATCAGGGATAATGGAAAGAAATGTTTGTCATAGTTGTGCAGAGAATAGCTAAAACTTCTTAATGAAAAAACAAAGAGATCCAAAAACAACAACAACAACAAAAAACAAAGATATTGTTAAATTTGCAACCAATGTGTCAGGGTTTGTAATACTCCGAAGGTAAAGGGTTGTTTTCAGTAGGGATTGACAAATGTATCAGCCTAATTTCAGTATCACTCAATATTTTGTTTTTTCTCTGCCATGGCCTGTGGGCAAATAGGATAACATCAAAAGTAGTGGACAGTGGCAGATTTGTATTGGATGTGTCCTAAATGTGTCACACTGATTTGATCATAAAACCTGCCCCCAGATTTCACATTACACAACACTAAGATCTTCATTTTCTCAAAAGATTAAAATGAAAGCAAACTCATTTTTATCAAGGCAACATAGGTCATTTGCTAAGTTGATCAATTTAAGAGAACACTAAAACGAGTTTGAGAGAGTATTGTTTCACTTAATTTTACTTGATTAAACAATTAAGCGAATCGAAACCATCACATTAATGTCATGTGAAATTTATTCCTTAAAATTTTATGGCATATTTCTGGGCACTTTGGAAATAGCAGGAAATTCCAAGGATCTGGCGGACAGATGCCACCAAATAACTAGAATTTCTTTGCATTGGGGTATGAGGTGTTACTTTGTGTGAAATTTAAGTATGTGTCTGGTTGTCAGTCGGGTTATATTTAAGTGAAGTCTTTTTTTACTTTTGTGGCAATAATCAGTAAGTGAAATTGCATCAAACACAGTTCATCACAGATATTTCCACACAAGACCAGGTAAGTTTGTTCAGGATTTTTGGTTCAATATTTGATTTTAAAATTGCATTTCGTATTTATTCAGGTTTTCTCTTGTCTGATGTTAAGATTAGTTTTATGATCTGAAAAGAAAAGCAGTAGAAATCTTTAAGGAGTAAATATGTTTCATATATAAGTAGATTTGTCCACAGTCATCTCAGTATTTACCAAAAAAAAAAAAAACACTTTTTCAGATGATTTTCATGCATTATTTACAACATTTGACACTGACTTTGGGCACTATGACATTTAGATGCACAGTGTGCTTTTAAGCACACATGGATTCAATGATGCTGCTTGTGCTCCAGAAGGGAGAGGAAAGAGAGCTGAGAAAACAGGAAACACACCCTCCCTTGTTCAGCTTCTGTGGCTTCAATTCATGTTCCGCCTTTCATAAACGTCTTCTCTAAAACCCTTGTGCATGACCTGAACTGAAGTCAATTAAAAAATGTTCCTAACAACAAAAAACGTTAATTTTTCAGTGTTTTGCTATTTCAACAAGTTGTTTTTTTTTTTCTGCCTTGTGCTCTTTGGGAGGATGACAGTTACTTTCCAGTCACACCATCACGATGCTCTAGTTCAGCTTTCCACTCCCCATTTAAAGACACACACACACTCTTGGTACCTCTTATATTGCACACAAAATTTCCTCTTAGTGGGTGCCTGTCAGAAGGTAAATAAACCCTGTGGATGGTGTGGAACACTGAACGCCCTCATATGGCTCAGATTTTGCTCAATGAGTCCTTGTTTGTGCTTCTATAAGTTGTTTCAGTCGGCATGTACAGCCAGGCTGCATATGATTTAACATGATTTAAATCTCAAACCATGAAGTTTCATGGGTGTTCATAAAGGTTTATAATGATCCTAAAAACACGTTTCTGATATTTGAAAGACAAAATACAAAGCTGTTACTACGCTACAGTTATTTCATCTGTGTCCTGTAGAGGGCAGCAGATGCTTAAATATCAATAAGATTAATTGTTTCTTCCATGTGCCTTTTTATGTGTAAATATGACACTATATGTTTGCACGCAGCACAAACCTCTTACATCTTGATTTTTCCTTGATGTACTCTGTGTCTTGTTATTTGGTCTAAAAACTCAGAATTATGTTATGACCATTTACATCTTGTTTTCAAATGTTGACGTTTGCCATTAACAAGTGAACATAAATTGGAAGAGGAAAGAGAGTGGTAAAGAGTACTAATTTAAAACACATGGTGTCTTGCAAAAGTACTCAAAACTCTTGAACTTTATGTTTTATAACATTGCAACATCAAACTTTAATATATTTTACTGGCATTTTATGAGAGAAAGCTATATATATTATTAGGAAATATTTTATACAATTTTAAATGAAAAAGCCAGCGCTCAGGTGGGAGAATCTGTTGACATGAAAACCATTAGTCATGCGCTCCACAAATCCGACCTTGACGGCAGGGTGGTGAAAGAAAACGGATGTTGAAAGAAAGTTAAAAGATATCAGGTTAAAGTTTCCTACAGGGGCATGTTGGGGAAACAGCAAAAGAAAAAAAAAACTTGCTTTGGTCAAATGAGACCAAAGCTGAACATTTTGGCCTAAGTGTAGAATGCAATGTTTGGTGAAAAACCAACACTGCAGTTCACCCAAAAGCCATCCCCAGTGTGAACATAATGGTTGCGTTGTCATGCTGTGGGGATGCTTTTCTTCAGCAGGAAGAGGGAATCTTTTCAGAGTTAACACAAATATGATTGAGTTAAATGCAGGTCAGTCCTGGAGAAAACCTGCTAGAGGCTGCAAAAGACTGGAGTAACGGTTGATCTTCCAGCAGGACAACAACTCTTAACACACACCCAGAGCGACAATGCATAGTGTAGATCAAAAGCATATTCATGCATTAAAATGGCCTAGTAACTACCAACTATAAAGTCAAACTAATAATTTCAGGCAAACTTGAAAATGTATGTTACCTTTCAATTCGTTCTGATTGAACTTGAGCTCTTTTGTAAGGAGTTATGGGGAGGAAATGTACAGTCTCTTGATTTGCAAGGCCCAAAAGAGATGCTTTCATACAGGCTAGAAGTCAGAAATGACATCACTCAGTTTTGTATATCACTTTAATTTCATTTAAAAGCACCAGCCTCAACACACAAACATCTCTTTTTTTAAATGACAGGTGGAGAACCCTTCAGGGGAAATTGTTCCAGACTCACCTGCACCATTGTTTCAGCTGCTCTTCCTGTGTGAGGAGCCCATGTTGTTTGAATACAATGGGGTCAGGGAAATCACAGCTCCCATCAGACAGACACTCCATCATTGTGACAGAGACGACTGGCTAGAAACACTACAAATGCTCACTGCTAAACAGTTCCTTTTGCAAAACAGACAAAAATGTATATAATGTGTTCAATACTAATATGTTAGTGGATATCCTGAGTGACGAATTGTTTCTGCACTCTGTATTTTAAATGTGTTTTGTATATTAGCATCATAATTACACCTGCCATTGTAGTTGTCCAGAATATACGCGCAAAACCTAAGAGAATTACAAAACAGGATAACCACATGTTGCAGTTTTAAATGAAAATGTATTTAAACTCAAGCAAAAGACAAACGTCTGATATCTTTAACAAAAGCAAAATTGAAAACAACAAAACTGTTTTTCTTCTTCTTCTTTGTAACTTTCAAGTTTCACAAAATTGGGTTAAGAATCACAGAATTTGACTCCAAGTTGTCTCCAAGTGTTTTCAATCTCTGTTTATGGCATATTGAGGTATTATTCAAAGACTTTGCTCCCAGATTTCATCCACTAGGGGAAATGCATTAAAGGTGTTGGAATGCTACATGTTTATTGAAGGGCACTTTAATTATTCTAATGTGTTTTTGTATGACTTCAAAATTTTGAAGTCATACAAGCTAGTTTCAAATGTAATTACTTTTGTTACTTTTTTGTTTGTTTTTGTCTTAATAAAAAAAAGTAACTCTATGCAATGGAAGCAAAAAGTGAAGCTAAGCAATTGTAACAACACAAAACAAACAACAACAAAAGTCTTAATTTGCAATAATTTCGAAAAGACACCTCACCAATAGGTTTTCAGTTGCCTTTTACAACGATCTCATTGATTACTGATGTATAATGCTCTGTTTTGAGAACTACACGTGTTACAAACAAATACATTTAATGATTATTTCTAAAATATTTTGAAGTATTAGCCAGGATATATAACAAATATTTTAGAAATAATCATTAAATGTATTT
>CAEGAE010092583.1:0-25987 GCA_903067095.1 Girardinus metallicus | reverse complement strand
GCCCGCCGTGTTCAGTCTATCCGCTCACCTGTATAAATACTCCCGCAGCCTCTTCCCAATGTTCAGTTGCCGTAACTCCAGGTATCACGCCGGTCATTTTAAAGATGCTTATTGGTCCCCCAAAACGATGAAAACCCGGACATTATCATAAATCAATAAAATCCCCCCTGGCCGAACTTAAAGATGGGACGTTATGCAGCTAAAACTTAGCTTTCGTCAACAACTCAGAGGCGGAAGTGAGAGCTCTGTGCAACGCAAGTAATGTTCCTGCAGGAACACGGTGCGCTAAATAATAAAACATAAATTAACCAAGCTTCGAGGCAGGCACATTTTCCTCGAGGAATTTTAATAATTGAGGTACTCGAATCATTCGAGGAATCGTTTCAGCCCTACCACCGATTTTTAAATCCTTTCAGTCAACACCTGACCTATATGACAGGTTGAATAACAAAAGGCCTTTGTAATGGAGATATTCATGAAGACACAAAGCAAAGGCTGTACTCACAGGCTGTCCTTGTGAGTAGAGTTTCACCAGGCCACTAAAGGCACTGGTATTTATCTGCCTCCGAGATAAAAATCTGTTATTCAGAGTCCTTGGAAAAGATATTATGTGAGGCAGTGAGCCAAACATAGATCCGATATGACAGAAAACTTTCTACCAACTGCACAAATGCCACTTTAATACTGACATGATGGAACAAAACAGCAACAGGTGAGAGTAAAACTATGAACCGATCTAGTATTTAAATAAGTGTCACACTTATACATTAAACGCCATCACCAATGCTCCTTCACGGCTGTGTTACACAGATTTAACCCCCAAGAAAAGAACCAGCTGGTATTCAGGTCGTTTTATCACACAGAACGACAACAAGAGATGATTGATATTTTTTTGGTTTGAGTTGTTTCGTTGCATTTGGCTTTTTTTTTTACAAGATCTGTTCAGCTTTGCAGATCCAATAAAAGCTTCTTCTGAAGCACTGCAGCTGCTATATGCTGTGCCATGGGAAACTACTCAGATAAAGGTAGGCGCTCCACACTAAAGCAATGCAGGAATGGCTGAAAAGAGAACACACAGGGGGTAGAGGACATTAATAACGCTTTTGTGTCATCGCGGTTGGATGACTGCAATGCTCTTTTTACCAGTCTGAACAGATAATCAGTTTCACTCCTTCGGGCTATTCTGAACCCAGTAGCAGAACTGCCTACTGCATCGTCTACTCCTACTAGTACTAGCACTGGTCTATAGTTAATGTTCTCTGCTACAGGCCGTGCTTTTCATTATTCCTCCAAACAAACACTCTACAGCTCAGTGCCTGTTATCCCAATCCCAGAATCTTCTGGCCCTTTCTTGTATTTTGCTTCAACTCACAGGGACAGGGCGTTTCAGTCTGTGACCTCTGACCTGTGGAACAGTTTGCTCCTGCTTTGCTGACTCTTTGGAGATCTTTAAAGGGCATCAATTATGCAAAATTCACTTTTTGCGGGTTTTTATTCTTCCATTTGGGTTTTTACTGACTCTAAAAACAATCCAATAGCTTTAAAAAAAACAAAACACAGAGTTGTTTTTTGGCAGTACGTTAATGTTCTTTGGTGTCAAAAACCTTCCGATTGTTATGTCACATTTCGCACTGCAGCGTTACCTTGCAACCCAACACATTTGGTCAGCTTGTTTTCCCACTGCATGCAATGGCTGCTGGACAAGACAAGAAACCAACTGATGCATTCTTGTTGGTTTTGCAGGAGGCTCCACTTTTGCTTTTACTTGTACAGTTGTATGATTGCACATCTGTTTGCAGCCATTTTTATGTGCAAACATAAGCACTAAGTTGGGGAGCTTCACTTCTGCTGTAGCTATTGTTACTTTTCAATATTTTTAATGAATGTCTTGTTTTGTAGATTTTGTTTACTTCTGTACAATAAGGTTATTTCAGTATTTTGTAGCTTCCTTGCAAACTTTGGGTTAAGCAATTTTCAAGAAAGAGCAAACAAAAATAACTGCTGAGGTTTTTTACAGTTTATTGTTTTTTCATTAATTCATTTAGTCATTGAATGACAGGCATAATCAATCCACAGACTTCTCACTTTATCTTCATTCAGTATGTTTAAGCTACCTATTTCCTTTGCAGAATATTTGCAACTTTGAGGAAAAAACATTCCTCTTCACAGTAATAATAAAGAAGAAAATGAAACCCAGTAGTGATGACAGATCGCTATTGGATTTCAAAATGTGCGTCTTCTCTATGATGCCAGAGTTACAATTCTCAATAAATCAAGTGATAAAAACACTGTCAGCTGTTGTAGCTTAAACTATTCAATTTATTTCCCTGAAAAAAGCCCCTAGGAAGGTATCAGGTTTAAACCACTGAGCTGTTGATTTGGTTGAAGAACTTGCCAGGTTGGTTGATGTGAATGTGATAAGCGGCGTCACATACCGTGTTTGATCAAAGCAAAGATCGGCTGCCATCTTTTCATTTAAAAACTTGCACAAGTTTCCATGTTCAACTTTATGACTGGATTAAAATGCCTGCAAGGTGTGAAATTTATTGGTGGAAAGATACCTTGGCGGTTAGTAAACATGGCATCTAATAATAAGACAAGAAGGCTTCGTTCACCTTGCAGCCTGAAATCACCCTAATCCGATTTTTTAAAATTACATATATATATTTGTTTTCACATTTCCATATACGACTTGCATGCGATCTCCAGTGTGAACTGCAAATGACCTAAAAGTGTTCCGCATGCGCAGTAGAGGGCGCACTTAGAGCGTGTGCTCAGTTTTTTTGCCAACCGCCATAAAGAAGAAGAAGAAGAAGTGCTCAGTGTTTGCGGAAGTAAACACTGCAGACACGGATGCTAATAGCGGAGCATATTTTACGATTTTAAAGTTGTTGTCCGACCGGAACCAGCACATTAACAGCTTAATCCTCGTTAATGTCCGCCATGGTTGTTGTTTTTCTTCCCGCTTGCGCGTATCAAGGCGCAGAATAGTGACGTATGTCGAGTATCGATGACGTTCAGGTTGGATGAATGCGGCCAGTGCGGTTCAGATTCAAGTCTCATTTGAAAAGGTCAGATATAACCGCATTTCCAAGATGTCTGGATCACATTTGAAAAAACCCGACCTGTGTTGAAAAGATCAGATTCAGGCAAAGAAAAAACAATGGAATTGAGTCACTTCAGGCTCCAATGTGAACGTAACTTATGAGTTGTTTAATGTGATCAGTTTTTCATCATTTCTTTTTTTTTTTTTTAGCAAAGGAGCATTTATTGGGTTTTCATACATGTTCAATAAACATTGGTGATCTAAATCATTTAAAATTTGGTAAAATCTGAGCAAAGCAACATTATGTCGTCCCTCCATTCCCAGCCCACTTCTATTCAGTAACTTATACTATCAAAAATGTGCTGGTGATACAATGTTTACATTTCTGTGTTTGATTCAGTTTGTAACATAATTTCGCAACATGTCATCTTAAATCACTTTACAAATGTAATTTAAGTTCAATAACATAGATTCCAATCGATCCTAGTCATGAAACCGTGCATTATGTCCAGTTTATTATTCAAATTAGTTCAAAAAGCTTTTTACTGAAAGAATCCCAAAGATGCTAGGAGTGAACGTGCACCTTTCACTCTTCCTGGATGTCACGAAAGCAGACAATTTCTGGCGTTGTTGTTGACTTTGCAGTTATCCTTCATACTGAGCATGCATGTAGCGGCAGTGGAGAGAAAAAACTCCCCAGTAACAGGAAGAAAATTCCCAACAGAACCAGAACCGGGCTCAATACCAACAATACCGACTTGTAATAGGAAATGTGAACAAAACAGGAAAGCACAGGCGGTATTTAAAACAAAAAGCGAAATCAATAATTATCAATATCGACTGGGAAGAAACTATTTTATCCTGATATATTTTTCAGCCATATAGTCCAGGCCGAAACCAGAATAATGAGAACGTTTCTTTTCTGTTGTTTGGATTATTGGAATGGTGTTTCTATAACTGTCTTTAAATCCCTGCTAGTTTTTTGTTTTACCTGTAAAAGAAACATTTTAAATTATCTTGTATGAATGGTGCTATGTAAATAAACTTGCCCTGCTTTGGAACGTAACTGCAATCACATTGTCTCCAGAATAAATAAGTTAAGACTTATATGTAAACACCATAGTACCAGTGTAACTGCTTTGTAAAAGTGCATAACAGTGTTAGTTTGGAGTTTTTCTAATGCAAAAAGCTCCCTGTTGGAGGTAAGATAATGACTATGAACTCTACAAACCCCAATTTAGGAATGTGAAACCTCTTAACTATCCCACAAAAAAATTTTCCATAAGCCCTGCCAGGTTTTAGCTATTTATAAACGACGCAGATCCATTTTTGTCTAAACCCGAATGTGTTGTTTTCCAAAAGTAAAAAATAGAAGCAATTAATAATCCAGTCGAGAGTCACAGCAGGGAGTAAATCCTGAGATCGCCTGCAGACAAGATAAAAACTATTAGCACAATTAAAACCTCATAACCGTCTTAAGTTTCCTTCTGCAGTCGGAATGTCAGTCGGTCGAGTCAACAGGTTGGAGATGACAACAAAGCTGATGGAAGGAATGCAGGCTATGCTCAAACATGCAGGCGCTCAAATTTAACTGCAGAAGAAGATAAACAGTTTGTTCCCATGAGTTGACAGTTATAGACGCCACCTGTCATCTCAGTTCTCAGAAAACAGTTTGTTAAAATGCTTTGGCCGAAAGCAGAAGCGGTTTATGTTCCATTCACTATAAAGTAAGGGTGCTCAAAGTGCGGCCCGTGGGCCATTTGTGGTCCCTGGGTTGATTTTGAATGACCGTTGACCGCAATTCAAGAAGTTTGGCCCGGCGATGTTTTTTGTTAATTTCCTTAGGATGAGTACAACACAAAATTTTAATTAAATTTTACTTTTATCTAATAATAAGTCACGCCAAAAACACCAAGCGAGTTTTTACTCAAAATCAGACTTCGGCACACCGATCCTTTAAATTTGGCTTCAGCAAAAGTTTGTAAAAGAAAACTGCGAATAAAAAACTAAAAGCATTTTAAAGACTCAAAAAAATAGAAAATAATAAGCCCAAAAAGTTACATGACTAAACCAGGGGTGTCAAACGCATTTTCATTTGGGCCAAATCAAAAGTCTGAATGTCCTCAAAGGGCCAGTTGTGCCACAATGTATTGATAAAACCCACTAAACTCCTAAAATATCATTAGATAGCTGTTTGTTTCAGCATTCATCTAGTGTTTCTTAAAATTAAATATTTTATTTGAACATCTTTTCGCACTGATCAGTCCATCCAGGATTTTGATTGTTTTGTGTGTTTTTTAAAATCAGAATCACAGATTTTGTGGTGCTAATTTAGAAAAATTTGCAAAATATAAGATGTTAAATGTGACTTTTTATTAATCGCCGTATTGGTCACGGACTATAGCTTGACATCAAGTAAGGCCGAGGCAGCAGTCACTTAGACCCAATGTTTTTGGCCAGTTTAGAGAAAAATTTGCAGTAAAAATAAGCAAATATGTTAATTTTGTGTGAATTTTGCAAATTAGTTGTAAAACTAGATGGACTTATTGATGTTATTTTGAGTTTAGAGGGCCATATAAAAAGCTACGGCGGGCCAGATTTGGCCACCGGGCCTTCAGTTTGACACATCTGGACTAAACAGCAAGGCAAAGCAAAAGTAAAATATTACATTTTATTTATTGTTGTCCAGGTAAAAAAAAAAAAAATAATTCACCAAGATATTTAAGCGTTTTCTAATTGGAGAAAAAATACAATTTTGGCCCCTGAATCCTTTCAACTTGAGGAATATGATGAAGACACCCCTGCTTTAAAGCATAAAAACTTACAAATAAAATGATCTTTCCACCAGAAAGTGACAAGAAATTTGATAAACAAACCAAGAAAGTCATTATTTTCACAAGTTTATTGCAGTTGCAAAGCAGATAAATAATATACAACATCAAAAATAAAAAAGGAGAAAGGACAATTTTAGCTAATAAATTACAAGCATACAAACATAAAGGTGATAGCAGGCAGTTAAAATCTATCAACATGTTTAATTAAATACAACTTTAAGGCTTCAGGTTGACTCACCGCGTCCAGATGTGGGTAGTTGTGTTTAACTCTGTGGTTTTACCCAAAGATCAAGTCAAAATGGCCTCAGGATGTTTGTCTTACATGGCAGCAAATTGAGGGTTAACAGCCAGACCACTGACTGACAAATTTATTTTTCTTTTTCATGATACAGGAACGGCTGAAACGTGATCAAAGCGTCTTCAGTTTGAAGCGTATTTCGGTTTCGTCATTTGAAAAAGACGCGTTGACAGTAAACGGCTTCGTCGAAGCAGTGAAGTTGAAAGTCAGTAAATTTTTAGTTTTTTTTTTAGTTGTTTTTTTTAAGGAAAGGGTTCGTTCTGTGTACAACAAAACATTTGATTGGGTTTTTGGCAAATTATTGGGCTCAAAAAAGAAAATACATCATTTGGCTGAGTTACATCTGCTGCAGATAAACTGAGCCACTGGATGTCAAATTACTCTCCTTAAAGCTGCAGTACATAAATTTTATTTAAAAAAAAAAAAAAGCTTTTAAAGTATTTGTTAAAACTGCCAACTTATAACAGTTTATGAGACAGATAATCTGTGAAAAGATCTGCTACTACAGTCGTCTGACGAAATTCATCGCTCCTGACCACAAACAACCAATCAGAACCAGGAGGCGGGTCGTAGCGCTGTCAATCAACCTCGTGTAGTCCCTGCTAAATGTGCTAATGGTGGAGAAACAGCTTACAGTTCCAGAAAAACTGTTCATCTGCCATCATTGGCGCTTATGCTAACTAGCCTTAGCATTCACAACAGGCTATGCTAGCTGCAGTGTAGCAGATGGCAAGGGGAAGATGAGCAGCGCCACATGGAGGGTGATTGACAGCGCTAAGATCCTCCTCCTGGCTCTGATTGTTTCTAGTTTGCACAGAGAAAAGGCAGAAGAGCTCAATTTTTTCACAAATTTTCTGTTTCATTATCAAGATATAGTGATAGCTTCAACAAATATGTAAAAAAAATATTTTAAAAGCAATCATTTTTACTTTTAATAAAGTAAAAAAAAAAAAATAAAATAAAAAATGAATTTTTTTTTTGTTTATTTAAAAAAAAATGTTCAGAGTACCAGAAGTCTCTGACGGGGCCAAACCACAGACCTTTAATACTCACAGAGCTGATAAAAACACTAAAAAACTGACTTCATCTTTCCATAAATGTAAAAACTCCTAACCTTTCAAAGCTCTGAAGCACAAACACAGGAATACACATGGAAATACATACAGTAGTGCCCGCACTAAAGCGCTTTGGTCTGATCAGTTAGGACTCTGTTTGGACTCGGTCTGCCACGGACGACAGCGTGGAAAGGCACAGAGGAGACAGGCGAGAAGAAAACAAACGGCCATGCGGGGCTGGTAATGTGTCGATGTGCGCATCACTTCCTCAGAAGTGAAAGCCGTAGTTAAACGTCCCCTTTGGCGTGTTTGTCAGCCGTCAGCCTCCCTCGCTCTCGGTGCCGCTGGATGGCTCGCCAGATCCGGCACAGCACTCCACCGCTGGGCGGGAAGAAAGCACCAGTTCAAAACAGAAACACAAATAAGACTGGTTTTTACTGGGGTTTAAAGTCCCTTAAAATAATATTTTCACATTTTGTCAAGCTTCAAACTCAAACTTCTGTGTGTTTTATTGGGGTTTTATGTGATAGACCATCGTAAAGTTGGAAGTGGAGGGAAAAATTTAAAACTTTTTCCCTTTTTCCCACCTGTTTTAACCGTACATGTGTTTCTGTTGAGAATCTGTCTTATTTAGATAAAACAAAGTATTTCTAAACTGAGAGAACTTTAAAAACTTTTTCTGACCCAATCTCTAAGGTGAATGTTGGGCCTTAAAGGTCACCTGTTATACTCCCTTGAACAGGTTGGGACAGGTGTATAGGTTAAACAAAACATGTTTTGTATAATAATTGTACAATTATTTTGCACAATTATTCTTACATAATGAGATTTTATTCTGATCTTTGCAGGATGAGATGTTTTAGGGCGCATTGTCACTTTAAAAATAAATAAGCTGCTGCTGGCTGCGCAACCACAACTCAACATTTACACTCGCATGTGAAAACGCCTGCAAAAAGATGCACAATTATGCAACTGCTTTACATCTTTGAAAAGCAGAAGTGGAGCCTCCTGCACAGCCAGCAACAATGTAGCAAGTGTTTTCTGGATGGTAAGTCAACAACAAAACACTTGTCTTTTCCAGCAGCCAGCTGGTTTTGTTTTTTTTCTTATGAATGTTTGTACTATATTTTTATATTCATTTACATATACTTATATATTATTATCTATTTACTTATAGATAATATACTGCCGTTGTGAGTTGCTATTTTTTAAAATTCTGTTGTGCTTTCTTGCACAATGACAATAAAGGAATTCTGAATTCTGGAGTTCAGCTTGTGTTGCTAGGTAACGGGGCTGGGCTTCGCTGAGGTTGCTAGGTAACGGTGCAGTGCCTGTAGAATGCGACCAAACCATCGGGAGGTTTTTGAAACGGCTCTTCTTCTAGACACCAAAAAAACTTTAATGCCAAAAACTGTCTGGGTGATTTTTTTTTAAGTGGTTAGTTAAAAACCCAAATGGAAATATGAAAACGTTCTAAATGTGAATTTTGCATAATAGGTCATCTTCAACACTGAAAAAAAAAAAAAAAACCACAAGAAAACATTTTTTTTTGTTTTTGCTAAACTGCGAACTGCTCAATGCCATTTAATGTATTTAAAATAAAAATAAAAAGATTTGCGAATACCGTAGACGAAGAGAGCGGAGGTCATCTTTGTTGACCTCACTCAGAATGTCAGACAGCGTGTACTCCTCCATCACAAACTGCAACACAAATTTACCATCAGACTCTACAGTAGCAGCGCAGGAGAAAGCCCAAACCTTCCTGCCGGTCTTCTACCTTGTCGATGGTGTCTGGGTCCGCCCCCTGCTCTTTCAGCCAATCAGTGAGCTGCTTGTCCGGCTCGTATTCCGCTGGGACATGAAGGATGGAGGGAGGCGAAACGTCTGAACCATGAAGCACAAACAGTTCACTTCAACTGCAACAGAACCTTCACTTTCTTCTTAATTTATCTTTAAATCTTTACAATTTTCAGTTTTTTGGTTTCAGTTTTTTTGCTTAAAGCGGGGGCGTCAAACTCATTTTCATTTTGGGCCGTATCAGAAACCTGAATGTTGCTAAAGGGCAGGTTGTGCCAGGATATATTGATAAAACCAATTAAACTGTTAAAATATCAATAGTTAGCTCCTCCTCCAGGATTTTGTGATTGTTTTTGCAATCAAAATTTTTGCTTTTGTGGTGCCAATTTAGAAATGCTTGTTGGGAATTTTTGTTATAATATTCGCGCTAATGAATGATGTTAAATGTGACTTTCTTACTCGCTGTATCATTTTCGGACTAGAAGGCTGAGGCAGCCGATACGTAAACTCTGTGTTTTTGACCAATTTTGAGACGTTTTGCTGTTTTGTGTGAATATTGCAGATTTGTGAAAAACTGGAAGGACTTATGGCCACATAAAAAGCTACGGCGGGCCAGATTTGGGCGCCCTTTGACCTTTTTGTTGTTTTGATTGCTCCTTTTATGTCTGCAGGTTCCCAAGTTGTTTATCTTCTTTTTTTTCCTGGTTAACTTCCTTAACTATTGTTATTATTTATTCACAAAACAACTCCCATCAATTACAAGCAGCTTTAGTTAATCATCAGCTTGTTTTGTCAGATTTTTGTCATTCCCAACTCTGTATAAACATTGTTCTCAATGAAACAGAAAAATCCCCATCATTCACTCCCCAAGCTTCATAGAGCCATTTACACCAAACTGTTTATTTTTCAAAAAATTTACAAAATGCACAAATTAAGTCTGCAAATCATGTACAAGCAGCTTTAGTTAATCGTCAGTTTGTTTTGACAAACATGAACATGAAGAAATGAACCAGAGCAGAAATCGACACATTTATATTCTTGCTCAAGACTCGTGTGACTTGCTCACACGCCCACGTTTCCTGCAAGACTGAGATCGACGGCCTCTCTCACCATAAACCATTTTGTAACTAATTTGTTGACGCTTTGTCCTTTTGAAAGATCAATTTGTTCCCACACTTTAAATCAATTGGTGTTACTTAATTGTTTTTACATATTCCTGTTTCGTCACGATGCACCAAATCCTCCTGCAGGGCCAACACAAAACAGATTTAACATTTCAAATGTAACAACAAGTTCAGTCATGAGAGATTTCCTTTTTCTTTTAAAAAGGAAATGTTTAAGAAAAAAATTAGGAAGATCATTTAACCCATTCAGAAAAGCTTCTTCTGATTGGTTTATTGGTCCCTCATGATGGTTCCTTTCCAGGAAATGGATTGTTAAGTGAATACAGAGACTCAGGGCGCTTTAGTTTGTTTGCTTAGAAAATTCGGTTTGTTTGTACAGGTGAGAATGTGGAATCGAACGCTGATGCACACCAAAAAAGTGAACTCTGGTCCACATCGGTCCCAGTTCAGTTGATGTGAACTCTGGTGCGGTTTGAATGCATATGTGAACGTCAAGTGGACCAGAAACCGCTCCAAAAGCAGGAAGTGCAGGGTTTCCCACAGTGTACTTAAAGCCTGGCGGGCCACCAGGTATTAATCTTCAAATCTTTCAATAACACACAATTATCAAGAGATATTTTCAACTTTAAACATTTTTTAACTAAAAAACAAGCTGCCGGCTGGATGAATGACTGCCAAGCGCTCCGAGCATCGGGCTTCGCAAGTGTTCTGGGGGAAACCCTGAAGTTGAGTAAAGCGCAGGGCATTCTGGGTAATTACAATCAAAATAAACGTGCCTATCATTTGCTAACTTGAGAAATGGATCGTGGTATTTTACCAAAAACAAGAGAGAACCGCTAAATATGACGCTACTCCATTTTTGTTTACATTTTGCGATGAAGGAAGTTGTGTTCAGTGTCTTCTTTGGAGGTTTTTGTGTTTCTTCCTTCAGATGGTGCAGCGCCCCCACAGGCGAGGAGGAGGACAGCTTTTTCAAATGGTTTAGTTCTTTAGTGCAGTCTGTAAGTGAACAGCAGCTGAAAATGTAACAAATGTTGCAGTTTTGGTCCCAAATCAAACCGAGGACTATCAAGTGGGAAAACACTCTAAAACCCAAAAAACCCAACGATGTCAGAGTTACTAATAATCCTTTAGATGTTCTGTTGTCTTAATATCTTTGTTTGCATCAAATGCTGTGATAAGTTATGCTATGCTAAATGTGTTTTTACAAAGCTGTGCAAGATTTGATTTTTGGCAGGTACAAAGAGGATAATTTGGTTAGGAATTTATTGTACTTTTATATCACCACAAGGACGTGCTCAGGCGAACGGAAACCAGCCGTTACCTCGTCATGTGCAAACACAGGATGTAAAAACAATAAATATGAAGAAAAGATCTATATGTGCCACTAAATGTAAGTCAGTGTTTTCACCAGGAGGTCTGTGCCTGACTCGGACCAGCTCCAAGTCATGAGTCCTCTGCTGGAGCGTGGCCTTCAGGACATGCTGGTACTCCTTCTCCTTCTGCAGCAGCTCCTCCAGCAACCTGCAGCCACAGCGAGCCCACATGTCACCAGACCACCACGCGTGTAACCAGAGACGGGCAGAGGACCCAAACATTTTACTCAAGCAAGAGTAGCAAGAGTAGCATTACTTAAACATATTTTTACTCAAGTAAAAGTAAAAAGTAGACATCCAGGAAATGGCTCGAGTAAAAAAGTATTTGGTAAAAAGTACTGATCAAATTATCATTTAATATTTATAAGTTAAGTGGAGATTTTGGTATTTTAACAACAAAAATTACAATAACTCATACAAGTAACAGCAAAAAAAAAAAAAATTGGCAAAACAAAATGTTTCCAAATCAGATTCTTTCAAAATAAAACTTTAATAAAAACTGTCTGTGGCTGGTGAATTTTTGGTTAAAACATGTTTGTTTTTCTCTCAGTGGGCAGGAAATCCAGAACTTTTACTCAATCAGGAGTAGAAATACTTAATAATAAAACTACTCAACTCAAAGTAAAAAGGGCAGCATTGTAAAAATACTCCTAAAAGTACTTTTTAAAAATAAGAAAAGTTACTCAAGTAAATGTAATTGAGTAAATGTCAGTAGTTACTACCCATGATACATTTGGTTAAAGTTTTGTGGAAATGAAAACTTCTATGTCTGGTAAGACCGGACTGGACTGGCTATCGGGCTGACTGGGCAAAAACCCGCTGGGCCATTTGGGTTTTCCTTCTCTTTCTAGTAATGATGATTGTTAAATGGTAAAAGAAAACATCAATTTTAAGCACTTTAAAAACAGAACAAGAGACCAAACTGCTGAAAAGACAAAGACGCGTAAAAGATGTTAAAAAGCAACTCAAACCGGAAACAATTTGCCCGAAAGCAGGTGAAAACCGGTGAGCCACTACTTTATGACATGTTCAAATATTTTTATACATGTTTTCTTCTTTAGATTGTTTCTTTTAGCCTCTTTAGGGAAGCAGACAAAGTTGTGCCAAGAACTCCAACGGTAATTTGAAGGAGACGATGATAAAAATGCACATTATTACACGTTGGCTCGCCTCCAAGGTGTAATAATGTGAAAAATCAGACGCTGCCTTTGTTTTATTTACTGTCCACAAACTTTGTTCACATATCGTGATGTGGTAGCGATTTTGTTTAATTTTCCAGGGGATACGGGACGGAACGAACTTCTAAGTTTCCATTTACCGAAACAAAAGACGGCTTGTGTGAAACAACTTGTCAGCACAGGTTTGTAGCATCAGGAAACATTGCTACATTAAAACCACCATTACATTTATCATCTTCCTGCACGAAATAATTCCTTCAAAATCAAAATAAGCCTGCTTCCTAAAACAAAAAACATCTAAAAACAACACCAGGTGCATTTCTATTTCGTCCACGTCACGGAGTAGAACAACCTGAAACCAAACACTGACACAGACGTCTGACCGAAAAAAGCAGAAACGCGTGTTTTACGTCAAATACATCAATATTTTTCTGCTTCAGGATGCAAATGCAATCCTCTGTATCCAAAACAGACACGACCTATGAAGTGTTTTACTAAAAATGAATCACTTCTCACAGATTAGCCACACAATGCTTTAAATATCAACTCCATTTTAATTTTCCTTCAAGTGTTCCTAATAACCGACATGAAAATATTGCTTTGAACTGTGCAAGTAATCACTCAGCAAATACAAAACCATATAATTAACTTCTAATTGCTCAGATGTGGCTGTTTAGTGCTTGGCCGTCTGCGGCTGCAGTAGCAAGACAAATATTGCACAACCAAGTGAGGCGTTTCTTTCTGCGGCACATCCAGGCATTTATTTAAAATTCAGCTTGAATTGTTTGAATCTGAACGAAGGACAGGGATGTTTCTTGCTTCAAAGAGTTAAATTTTTTGAGACGACTGTGAAGGAAATTTAACATCTACATGGATTACAACGAATGGTTTAGGAAGGCTAGCTCGATAACTGACACTTAATATTAAATATTAAACGACTTTAGGTAACAAAAAAAGTTTTATTTCTTGTTAATTCCCTGATCAGGCTACAAAAGTATTTATTCAGAAGGAAAAAAATCCAAAATATTGAATTTTTTAGGCTTTAGAAATTATGAATTTCAAACAAAAACAATATAAAAATCGGCAGAAAAAGCAGCGATTGAACAAATTAAGGTACAAATTTAAGGCATAACTAAAAGTAATTTGATACGTTGAAAAAGATTTAAACTTTGGAAGAGCCCAACAAACGGCTGAGTATATCCTTCAGCTTCGACTGTTTCTAAATGTCCTGAGGGGAAAAGTTTCTGGTTCTCTCCATCAGCGCCATGCCAGTCAGTGCAGGACAAAGAGTTTTAGATTTTCTTTCCACCTCATGGTGCTGACATGTTAATTATATCTTCTGCACATCCTGATGAAATCGAAACTGTCCTGTTTCATTACAGACGAAGTTGTCATAGTGTGAAAAGAATTCAATCTCGGTTGCAAATGGGAATATGAGTTGTTCTTGCCCTTATTGCAAATACCAAGACACACTGATGCACGAAACACTCACTTTCACGGTTTTAATGTCTGAAGACGTAATTAAAAAGAAAAAGTTTTTCCCGTTCTCTAACATAACTAGAAACTCATAAATCTTTGTTTGAGAAACTGGAAAAGGCCAATATTTGTGTTTGTCCTGGTGCATAAAATGATGCAGTTGGAGGAGGATGTGTTTTAACCAAAAATTCACTAGACACAGACACACGATAAATCATGCAAATGGAAATTATTTATCAAGCGATTAATCGATTTATTGCTTATTGTGACAGGCCTACACAAAAACTGAATTTACAGTAAACAATTTAGCAAGTTTAACAACTTTTGTTTGTAAAATTTGGGTATAAAAATGCAATTTATCACTACAAAGTAAAATCAAATGACGCTCTTGGGAGCCCTCAGGGTGGAAAAGAGCTGCTTAGCTCGCGCTTGCCTTGGGCCGGCTCTGTACGTCACACTGCATCTCATGATTGCATCATTCATACATTCATGAGCTGCTTTTGGGCGTGTTTGCTACCTGCGCTTGACAATCACATTCTGCGGTAGATAAGCAATTTTCTCATATTACTGGTTTGAGATTATCTGCGTAAGTTTCCGTTAACGGTTTCGACAGACGTTTTGTCATTTCCACCTCATTTGAGCCGCGTTGCGAGACCTGAAGCTTGTGCTTTCTGCGCCTACCTGTTGGTCTCCTGCTTGAGCCGCCCCAGCTGGGCGCCGAGAGGAACATGCGGGCGCTGATGCTCCTGGGTGTGGCTGGAGTTCACCGTACTGGTGCTGCTGAGGACGGGGTCCGGCGCGGTTCCCGGGTCGTCCGAGGTTGGAGCTAGAACGGAAGCGAACACGGCTTCCTCTTCGTCCACCTCGTCGTCCTTCTCTGCCCCCTCGCACTCCGAGGCTGGTCCAAAGTGGGTCTGCAGCTCTAGAGGTCAAAACCAGCCACTTGAAGTCAAATGTTACACCATAAGACCAACGTAATTATCCAGTTTTTGCTTGCAGCATCAATCAATCATAGAAGAAAGAAGTAAATGTCTCAGAGTGTTGACTCAGAAGGTCTGTTTATTTTAAAATGACTAAGTTCATCCGTGCTGCATGGTGAATTTGCCCTTATCCCTCATTGCTCTATTAGGGAACGACGGGAATGAAAATACGGGCAAGGTACTTTTATCTGCAAAGAATTGATCTTAGCAGATAAGACCTGCCCAGTTTCTAAGTTTAAATAAAATAAATACAACCCAACCTCACAGACACTGTCTGAACCTAATGTAAACTTGATAGACTATTAAAATATTGTCTTTGCACTGGCTTAGTGATGTAACCTCCCTTGTTTTTAGCTTTTGTTTAACATTTTAGCTTCATGTTGTTGCTTTTTGTAACTGCCTGTTGAGTCAAGTGGAAAACTTTTGATTGATAGGAGCAGACAAGTGTGAAATAGCTGTGCCTTTTCTTTCCTTCCTTCATTTCTATACAACCTCAAGTCAACACCAAGTTTTAATCTAAGAGATTTTAGATGGTAAAAAAAAGAATTTTTTCAACAGACCCTCCTGCTAATGTTGGAAATTCTCAGGTGTGGCAATTAGCTCGAGTGGCTGTTAGCTTGAAATGCTGCTAAAGTTGGATATCAGCTACATTTGCTGCTAGCCTGAGTGGCTGTTAGCCTAGCTAATATCTTTAGTAGCTGCTAGCTTGAAATGCTGCCTAAGTTGGAGATCAGCTATATTTGCTGCTAGCATTAGTGGCTGTTAGCCTAGCTAATATCTTCAGCAGCTGCTAGCTTGAAATGCTGCCTAAGTTGGATATAAGCTACATTTGCTGCTAGCCTGAGTGGCTGTTAGCCTGCATACTATCTTCAGCAGCTGCTAGCTTGCTATGCTGCTAAAGTTGGATATTAGCCAGGCCAGCTGTTAGCCTGAGTAGCTGTCAGCTTAAGATCTTGTTAACACTATTTTAAATAACTTACATTTTACAATGTTTAACTGGAAAACAATTTTCTCTGTCATTGACTCTCATCCTGGATCATTGATTCTCATATTGGGGGTGAAGTTTCCTCCTGGGAAATATGAATTGTTGCATAAATCTATACGGCGAATGTGCAAAACATTCAGTACATGTAAAGTTCACATGTGATTATGCGTACCAATGAGCTTAATCGGCCAAATATGACCAATAATTTCAGTCATTTTCATTGCTAATGAAGCACTTAGAAAGTCAACTGTAAGTTGTAAAACTTTCTTGAGATCATAAAGTTGGTCTTTTAAACCACTGATGATGGGTCCCTTGGGATGTTCTGCTACTACAAACAGCAGTAGGTGTAGTTCTGGTCCCGTACTTTTCCAGTTTAAATGTTCCAACCCTATTGTTAGCTTGACTCTTCAATGACAATTTCCCCATTACTCTCCAAACACACTGCAGGTAAAATACTCACTTTTCACTTCTACAGACAAGAATGTAACATGATTTAGTACAATGCTGCGGAGGAAATATCTAGATTTCACCACTGGAAAGCCGCAGGAGTTTAAATTCTCCCACCTGGAATGAGGATGGTGATGGCGGCCTGCACGGCTCTGCGGATGATGTTATCCATGGCGAACATCCAGTGAGGTTTGATGTGATGATTTCGCAGAACCTTGTTCACCTGGGAACATCAAAGACTTTCAAAATAGTGCAAAATATAAGCATGTCACACGTCTGCAATATTAAATAAACCAAGAAGTTCCAGATTTAGCAAATCTCATCAAACACTGCATCTAGTTATCACACCCATCTATCTAATTTTCTGTTTTTATTGCCCCTCACGTGTTTTTAAAAATGCAATACTAAGCGTTTTTTTTTCTTCTATAATCTCAGGATGTTTCATGCTAATCCCAGTGATTGTGCTGGTTCTGACCGAGTCCTGAAAGCCAAAAAGCACCAGCTGGATCTGGTTGATGGAGTTGGAGTCGAAGTCCAGATCCAGTTTGAGTTTGGAGATGGTGGCCGCCATGACGCGTCTTTCCGGAGAGTGAATAAAGTCCCGCAGGATGCAGATGATCTGCTTGATGTGCTCCATGGAGAGCAGCAGCTCCTCGCTGCCCTGGAATCACAAGTTTACATCAACCAACGCAACGCAGTAAAATTCATTACTTACTGACCAACAAACATCCCTGAAAAGCCTGAATTTCATGCAATGAAATGGGTTGGATAGTAGCACTCTTAAAAAGAATTGTGGCACCCCCTAGTGGTTATTCAAGAAAGTGCCATTTTCTTTTTCCATAATGTAAAACGTATTTTAAAATTATTTCTGTTGGTCAACACAGAGGTGGAATTTTTTTCTGAATTTTGAGAAAAACATCCGAATTCTCACATTTTTTTTTTCAAATTTTGAAATTTTTTCTCAGAATTCTGACTTTTTTTCTTTCTTTTTTTTAAATTTTGACTCTTAATCAGAATTGATTTTTTTCCCCCCAGAATTCCAACCATTGATCTTAGAAGTCAAAATAATTCTAGTAAATTGTGAGAAAGAAAAAAAAAAGTCAAAATTTGGAGGAATTTGAGAAAAATATCAGAACTTTTCTTTTTTCTGATGCTAAAACTGCTGCCATTTGATTGATAAGATATTACTTAAGTTATTTTCCAGGTTCTATTTACGTGTCCCTCCGGGCCACGTAAAGCCTTACGGTGGGCCGTATTTGGCCCGCGGGCCTTGCGTTTGACACACGTGGTTTCATGTTTCATCCCCACACCGACCTGGATGTGGTTCTCCTTCAGGTTGGAGATGACCTTCTCCTGGTCGTCGTTCAGGACCTTGTAGAGAATAGCTCGCCTCTCGCTGTCCTTCTTCAGCAGGAAGAGGCCGCTGTCCCTGTCCTCCGGCGAGGGCGGGACGCTGCGGTCCTCTGAGACTGAACTCTCGTCTGGGACACTGCAAGACGAGACGATTTACAACAGCCTCGGTTTCAGTTTACGTGCAGATGCAATCCTCTCCTGGCTACTGTGTGTGCCCAGGGAAGTGCAGGGGAAGCATGAGTCAGCATGGCTGGACGCAACCCCACGGCTCTGTGGACGACACACGATATGTGTGTACACAGCCGCCAGCTGAAGATCACAAAATAATCAAGCTTCGTTATATTGATGTTGTAAAAGGCAGCAGAGCACAAAGACTCCACCTGGCCCCCAAACATGAGCACAATTATTCACTGAATGGATGAGCTGGTGAATTCCTGTGAGGTTCAGGGTTTAATTCTTCATTTTTATACTTTTAAGAAAAGTCCAGACACTTTCTGCAGGAATATGAATTTGTCAGTTCGCCACACCGTACCTGTCATTCCAACCACCTTTCATTTCATACTTGTAACCAAACCATGTGCCAACAAGGTTTATGCAGGTTTCATTTTAAAAAAAATCCAATTTAAGACTTTTTAAGACCACCATAAATAAAATTTAAGACCTGTATCACAAAAGAGGTGTACAAATGAAATGCAAAGGATCAAAACTGTGAAATTTCTGGGGTCTTTTTGTGACTCTTGGCTGAAGTTTTGTGCTTCTCACATGGCACATGGCTAGCTAGCTAGCTAGCAAGAATTAGCAGTGGCCTTCATCGCTTTCTCACAGAACGCAGTGAGTGCAGCTCTGTCCTCACCTTAGGTAGTTGGAGCTGGAGGTTTTGAGGTTTTCAGAGCCAGAGGTTCTCTTCCTCTGGAAGAAAATGTCATGTTTGGAGTCGCAGTCTGGACTCACAGAGCCGTGTTCGCTGCTGCTGCTGCCGGCGGCTTCGCCCTGCTGCTGCGCTGGAATGGAAACGCTGTGGATGTAGTCTGAAAACACAAACACGCAGGAGAGTTAGCATAAATAATAAAGGTATGGAAATGTTTCTGACGCAACTGAGCTGCCCAACATTGACGTGGTCCAGGTTGTAGCTGAATGCGCTGTGTTAATCTGCCTCCCACCTGATGGCTTGAAGGCAATTTTGCTTTTTTTGCCCTTCGTGGTTTGCCTGAGGAAAATGTCCCTGAGCAGATCTGCAGCGATGGGTCTCTTATTAGGATCGGGCTCGAAGCAGCGCAGGATGAAGGACTTTGCTTCCAGGGACAGGGATTCAGGAATCTCTGGGTGGATTTTAAACATCCCCACCTGCAACAGAAAGTTAGTTTTTAAACATTTTCATCAACAGGAAGTGGAAACATCTCAAAGATGGTGACTCTACACAGCTACCTTAAACATGGCTGCCTGTGGCTCTCCGAGCTCGTGAAACGGAGGTTTCCCAGTGGCCATTTCTATGATGGTGCATCCCAGAGACCAGATGTCAGCGGGGGCGCCGTAACCTCGAGGGCCCTTATCAATGATCTCTGGAGCCATGTACTGCAGAGTGCCTACAACAAACCAATCAAACATTTCTAAGAAAACGTCTTTATCCGTATTGTAGGACTTTCAGGATGGATTAGGCTCAATTCTGGTTCTCAATCTGAATATCTGTGTTTGTGATTAATGCAGCTGGTGAACAAACAAACACCAGATGAGGCAATCAGCATAAAAAGACGGCCATTTTTTCCTCCTTGAATTTTCCCTGCATCCCAAAGTTCAGAGCGCGTTTACAGGAACAGCCATAAAAAAAAGCGCGTCAGCGCCGTGGGAGACGAGCAGCAGAAACAGATAAGCAGACCAACGGGCCTGCTAATGAAAGGTAAACACCCTTCTGCCTCTGCTTGATTAGCTAATCTAATTACACACCTCTGTGGCTGCAGGAGGAGGCCAGATGGCCAATGAATGTGTATGTCCACACACGCTCGCATGCTTGAGTGTTTCCATAGAGGCTGATAGAGGCTCTTGACATTTGGAGGGTCATTTGATATTTACTCTCATAGCACAAGACAGCAGCATTTCAATGACTCCATTTATTTATTGCAGACTGAATTGCTGTCTGTGTAGCCCAACGTGTAACTGCCTGCTTGGTCTTTGAGTCAGTTTGTTGGTTTAAATTAAGAATGTAACATATTTTCACATATTTATTTTAACATTAAAGTAAAGTTAGTTATAGTTCTGTTATCTTCTTATGCTTAATTTGTTAAAAAAAAAAAAATACTTGTATCTAAATAATATTTTTCTAACACTGCAAAAACACAAAATTTTACCAAGTATTTTGTATCTGGTTTGTACCACAAATACCTTAGTACACTTGAAATAAGACAAAACTAACTTACAAGTAAGTTTTCAAGAGAGAATTTGAATCAGTAATTCCTTAATATTGAATTAAATAGCATTAGTTCCCCTACCAGATAAAAATGTCTTGTTATAAATTAAATAATCTGCCAGTGGAGCCAGTCATTTTTAAAACAATATTAAGGAATTGTTGAGTTAAATCAAGCTCCTACATTCTAGTGTATTAAGATATTTGCACTAGAAACTAGACCAAAAATTAAGATTTTGTGTTTTTGCAGTGCAGCTTAAACTTTCCCAGGATCTTTCTGCCAGCATTGACTCAATTTATTATGTTTATAAATATAAAAAACAAGACTACATGTAGGGTTTATTATTTACATATGCTAGGCTTTATTGCATATTCTACATTTCATATTAAAGAGTGGCATCAGTGATGTTAGCTGTAGGAGGTTTATTATCTTAAAACGTTAGCAGATCAACAATATTTCACCTCCAATAAATTCCTTTATGATACAAACTGTTGTGTTTACTGTTTCTGGTTTTCTATCCTCCGTCTTATTTCTGTTATAACAGAAATTACGTAAAGCATCCTGAGAGGAGTGGCAGGCTACCTGTAAACGTTTCTGTGCAGGGATTTACTCCAGCCAACCGTTTTGAGGTTCCAAAGTCAGAGATCTTCAAGACGCCGCTGTAGGTGTTTACCAACACATTGTCTCCCTGTAGAAGATAAAATAGAGGCTATTTACCATTTTTACTTACCTTAAAATAGATATTTTTTGCTTTCTGCTGGGTTTTAAGCACTAAAATAGTTGATTTAATCAGTAACAGGGCACTGTTCTGGGTCTGTTAATTAACTGTTCTTCTCAAACCTTTAAGATCAAATTTAAACCAGAATAACTTTCGTAATTAAATATGTAGGGTGATTCCCACGTCCCTCAGACAGATAAAAGTATCTAACAAGAGCTTGTTAAAAATTTGGCGAACGTAAAACAGAAGCTGCGTTTCCATTCACCATATAATTCTGCAATTCGACATTTTGAAAAAAAATTGCTTAATGGAAATACGCCAATTTACAAAAAACTCTTGGTTTTTAATAAAAATGTTTTTTTTTTAACATTGTGAAATTAGTTTATTTTGCAAAACTGCAATGGAAACACATTTTTCGCATCACCCAAGTCACATGATCAGCAACCGGATGTTACTACTGGCAGAAACCGTGAAGAAGAAAACAGCAGGAAGTGGTTGTTTTCTTCTCATTACACAAACAAACTTATTCATGTGTGATTTTAACTGCGTTTCTTATTTAATGGAAATAAATAAGAAACGCAGTTATCTGCAATTATGAAATTGTGTTTATTTTTATATTAGTGGAATATAGACAAGGTTTTGCTCAGATTTGTAATGGAAACGCAGCTGGATCGTTAACCTGCCACTGTATAAAATCAGTTTGTATTTCCCTTTCTCTCTGCTGATGAGCTGAAGCTCCCCCATATTTATCACCGTTTTGTATTTGATTGCTGGTACCTTTATATCTCTGTGGACAATCTGGTTCTCATGCAGGTACCGCAGGCCCTCCAGGATCTGTCTGGTGTAGAAAATGATCGTCGCTTCTTTCAAGGGTCCCCATTTTGACCTCAGCAAAGCAGACAAGCTTCCTGGAAAATAAAAACAAGTAAAGTCCAACAACCTGAAACCTGTTTCATAAGAATCGATCTAACAGTGTTTATCCTTCAAGCTGAGGCAACAGATTCTCTGCGGTGCAGGTTTGTACCTCCAGGCACCTGTTCCATGAAGATCTTGATGTATCCGTTCTCAGAAACCGAGCCCAAATACTGAACGATGTTCCTGTGCTTCAGGTACTTGTGAAGGGCAATTTCTTCATGAAGTGGCTGCGAGTATCTGAGTCACAGAAAGGGAAGAACAGGAAAAAAACAAAATGTATTTTGATTTTTAATTAAGAGCTCATTTAGTTTTATACAATAATAAAACATATATATTAGGGGTACACCAATTGCAGTTTTCGGGCTGATCACCGATCTTTAAAAAGCCTGACATGACGGTAAATGTAGCAAGAAAGTCACTGAGTTGGCAACAGTGGGACGACTATTGTTGACTGCAAACATTCAGAACAGAGCAGCAGCTGATTATTAGGCCTTTGCAGAGGCAGATAAAATCGGCTTCACATGTAAATATCAGTCGATCTCCTAAAATTAAGGAAGACGGCGCCAGTAAATCGGTGCATTTCTAATATTTATTATTAAGAAAGAAGATTAGAGCCACTGCAAAAAAAATAAAAATAAAAAAAAATCTGGCTTTAATCTTCTGAGATTAAAACAACTTTTTATTATGAAGCACAAATAAGAAAATTTGGGGCGATATTGATGTCCGATTTTAATACTAATGTTATGGCCGATAACCGATATTTACAAATATTATATACACCTCTAGAAAAAATTAAGAGACCATTTAAAATCATCAGTTTCTCTGGTTTTACTCTTTATAGGAATATGTTTGAATAAAATGAACATTGTTCTTTTATTCTATGAGCTTCTGACAACATGTCTCTGAAATTCCAAGCAAAATTTCTGTATTTATTTCCAGAAAATGAGAAATGGTCAAAGTGAAAAGATGCAGCAAATAGTGCAAAGAAAACAAGTTCATGTTCATTTAGAAACAGCAAAACTAATGTTTTCACTCAGGAAGAGTTCAGAAATTGATATTTGGTGGAATAACAATCAGGTTTCAATGGATTTCGGTTCATTTTTACCAGAGCTGTAAATATACATTTCTCTACCTTTAAGAAAGAAAACAACCAGAAACAAAAAACAAAAACATGAAAACAAATATTGGTGGATAATATCGGCCGATACCGATGTTAGTGCATCACTACTTTTTATGTCAGATTTATTTAGCGTTTTTAGCTTTATTGATAATAGTTACATTTAAAATATTCAGTTTTTGAACATTTTAAAAACAGCTACGGCAGGTTGTGTCGGTATCCTACCTGCTGTCTCTTTCAGGGATCTCTTTAATAGCGATCCGGACCTGGTTGCTCAGGTCTCTCCCAGCGTACACCACTCCATAAGTGCCCCTGCCCAGCACCACCCTGTCTCCGTTCTCGTCCGTGTCATATTCATACTGAAACACAAACACAAGCAGCTTGCACCAACAGAACATTGTTTTATAACAGTTATGAAGCCACAGACTGACCTCCAGCGTGTCTCCATCCCCCTCTCCTTCCAGCTCCACAGCGTTCCCTGTACCATCAGAGATCATCTCTTTCACCAGGGAGCAGAACCTGATCCACCCCCACATGAACCCACATTAAAACTGTTATTTGGGGGTTTTAGACTCTGGTTTAAAACAAAAATACTGTGCAGAACACTGAAGTCGTCTCTCATTCCTTTATTTTCATGCTTTCGGGTTGCCAGGTTTTCATGTAAGTCTTCATGTGATTTCGACTGGAAGGGCTTCAGAAGTTTGTCACACTTTTATAACAGTATTCACATTTCTTTTGCTGTATAAATAAGAAAAAAGAGCTAAATAACAAACTGATGCTTAAAGAGACATGGGGTAAAATAGTTTAATAGTTTTTTTAGTTTTCTCCTGGATTTTTCAAGTTTCTCTCAGGTTTATGAAAGTTTCACAAACTGAAATTTAAGAGTTTGAAGACTTTGAAGACCACTATGAAAGAATTTAAAACCTGCATCACAACAGAAAATTGAGAATAAATAAATCAAAGTGAGCCAATGGCGAAGATGGACATCATCTGGCCAACTGCTGATAAATCTGCACTCATTCATGAGGCACATGAAAAAGCTAGCTAGCTTTACCCTTTCTAGCTAGCTAGTTAGCTAGCAGCGAGCGAGCAGTAGCTGCAACTTCATATAGTCACAGAAGGTGGTACCGTAAAGCCTAGCAAAAAATAAAAATAAAACTACATAGAATATGAGAAGAAATGGTACTAGCTAGCTTTACCCTTACTAGCTAGCTCATTAGGTAGCAGCGAGCTAGCGGTAGCCACAATTGCCTTGAGTCACAGAAGACAGTACAATAAAGAAACAATAAAACTACATAAAATATGAGATTAAATTGTATTATCACAACAATATTTAAGACCTGGGATTAATGTATTTAAGGCCAACTTGTTTTTTCAATTAATTTAAGACATTTTAAGGCCTTAATTTTACATATTGGAATTAAGAATTTTTTTTTTTTTTTTTAAAGATTTGCAGATAAACTGTTCTTAAAGAAATTACTTTAACCGTAAGGAGTGTTTTTGGGGCCTCAAACCTGAATTGACAAAAGATCTGAAATAAAATTTGTGCAGTCTGAAAATGTTTTTTTAACAATCATAGTAGATTGCATAAAGTCTGGCTCAGATTTTAGGTAGTGGTTTAAAAGTTTCGCAAAGCTTGCACATGCTCTGTAAGCACAAACACCTACACAGACACATCTAGAGGTGTGAGTCCTCACCGACCGCACTGCTCCTCAGTGGAGAAATAGATCTGGAAGTCGTCGGAGTTGTCATGGACGTAAAGGAAGCAGCAGCGCTCGTCAAATTTGCTAATACTGCGAATGTAGCGAACAGAAAATGTAATTTAAGCATCAGTTGAAAAATAGAAGAAAAACAAGGATAATGTGGGGAAAAAACAGATAAGAGGGGTAATAAATTCTTAATTCATGTCAGATCAGACTTTTGTAAAACGTGCAGCAGCAAAGAGAAAGAATTCACCTGGTTAAGTTACCATTAACAATCATGAGTCACATTTTCTCTGTTACTTCACTCTGAGTCCATCTATAGATGTTTCAGCAGCGTCTCAGGCTACACTGCCTATGCAGCTGTGGTTTTAAAAATGCAGGAGGGGATCGTAAAGCGGTTAGGTCACATGGCAGGACGCCCAAACTTGTAATTAAACCTGCAGTTTCAGGTGGCAAAATCTGCATTCAGTTCACACACGTTGGAAATTATTCACACATTTCCAGGATGCATGTGTCGAAACTAGGAGGCTGCTTTCTCTCGTAACGGCAAGAGAAATAATAAATCTTATTTTTGGAGTTTCAGTGCAAAATTAAAACAACCACACTCATCATGTTCATGAATTAACTCGACCTGAGCTGTTCGTACGTACCTAATGCCTTTAATGGACGTTGCAGTGAAGTTCCACTCATGGATTCCCTTCTGTGGAGTTTAAAACGCATAATTTATAATTCATGCTGAAATCAAAAATAACTGAAACTGAAATAAACACATATTGAAACTAGAGCTGAAACGATTCCTCGAGTACCTCGATTATTAAAATTCCTAGAGGAAAACTGACCTGCCTCGAAGCCTCGTTATATTATGTGTTATTATTTAGCGCACCGTGTTCCGGCCGGGACTTTATTTACTCTCTCACTTCCGCCTGAGTTGTTGACCAAAGCTAAGTGTTAGCAGCATAACGTCCAGTTTTCAAGTTCGGCCTGGGAGGATTTTATTGAGTCATGATAATGTTCGGGTTTTTGTCTTTTTCCGGGGGACCAATAAGCATCTTAAAATGACGGCAACGATGCCTGGAGTCCAGCGGGATTATTGATACAGATAAACGGACAGACGGAACACGGCGGGCGGCTTTAGATGGTAGCTTTACTGAAAATACCGGAAAATAAATTTCATATCATCCCGGTC